>JAWQFJ010014326.1:10000-37835 GCA_034096865.1 Theodoxus fluviatilis | reverse complement strand
ATAACCGCCCCCACTCCATCCCGCCCCCCCCTCTCCACCCAACCCCCAACCACTCTTCCGCCTCCCTTCCTCTCACCCACACCCCCCCCTACCGCCGCACCCAGCCAACCCTCCTCCCACCCCCTCAACCACCACCCCCGTTCACCACACCCCTCGGGAGCCAACCCCCACCGCACATCCCCCACACCACCACCCTCAACTCACACACCTATCCAACCATAATACATATAATCCCCACTATCTGCTGGTCCCCCATTCCATCCTACCCCGTGTCTCAACCTCCCGCGGTTTCCCCGCCCCCCTGTCTCACCCCACCCCGGGATCTTGCGTCCCCCACCCAGACCCCCCTCCCCCCGCCACACAGCCATTCTATGACAACCCCCCACCCCAACGCGCTCCCACCCCCTTCCACTAGGCCTTCTTCTTCTGATTCCCCTTGAGTCTCCGGACCCCGCGCCCGACAGTCATCCCTCCCTCCCCCCCCCTGCTATCCCCCCCTGCACCAACCCCTTTCCAAGACCCCTTTCCTCTCCAACCGCAAGCCTCTGGAGAAGTTCTTCAACCTCGATCTCTATAACCGGCAATATTTAGCGCCCAACACCCACTTCCACCCCTTCCTGTCTGTCTCGTTCCTGCCCTCATTTCCCCCCAACCAATCGAAACGTTCGCCCCCCTGTCTACAGTTCCCCGCTGCAGCGCAGACATCCCCCCTTATGGCGGGCTCAGATTCAGCGTTTGCAGCACGCGATCTGCAATGCCTACCGGCTAGTGGGTGCATGCTTTAAGTTTAAACTGCTGGGATCCTATTTTGGAACATTCGCGTCATTGCTCAACAAATTAGTACACCTAACTTGTCCATCCGCCCCCACCCCCACCCCGGATATATGTTGGGCACCTGTGAGGGAGGAGACCGCTCCCGGAAGCAGGGGTCCCTGGGAAACTTCACGCCTGCTATTTCTATCGAAGCAGAACTCACAGCTGCTTGCACCAATATGACACAAAAAAGCTTATGAGATAAGTGTAGTAAACGATCGGCAGTAGTAGCGTGGAGGGGGGTGGGGTGGTAAGGGAGGAGGATGAAAGAGAGATAAGGGAGGAAAAAAGGAATGAAAGAAAAAAGATTAGGAGCAAGAGTAGGAGCAGGAGTAAGAGCAAAAGGAGCAGGAGAATGAGAAGGTGGAGAAGGAAAAGGTGAAACGGAAGAGGAATTAGAAGTAGCGCGAGAGGAGGGGCAGGTGCGGAACGAGGTGAAAGACGACTAGAACTAGGACACAGACAGAAACAGACCGGCAGACACACACACACACACACACACACACACACACACACACACACACACACATACATACAGAGACAAGGATGTGTCAGGAGATAAATCCCCATTGATGAATTGAATCGTTAACTTGTTCTTGGAGCAGTGTGAGAGAGACAGCCCAGTCTCTGTCCCTGCACAAAGCAAACTCAGATTCGGACGGTGTTATCAACAGCAGATCTAAATGAAGGTGCCTTCAGTCGGATAGGCCGGATACCGAGACGACACCCATCTATCAGAACCCGACGAGCATAGGAAATTATCCCGATGTTATGAAAGACGGTAAATCCAAAGCCTTCGGGCGTCGAAACTACATTCCCTGATGAAGAATAAATGGTACGTTTGTGTCGGCTGCCATATCCGGTTGCCTTTGCCAAAGTCGCCTTTCTACCGGAAAACATGCCTTCGCAATGCGACAGAGTGCTCTAAGAATCTACATAGATCCTCGCGTACAAGAGACTGAAGAAAAGGAAATTACATTACTCTGTATTTTAGGAAAACTCTCCACAATAGTAAAATAACATTCACACAAATGTGACAAAAGTTTTATGAGTTTGCAGGACACAAGCTACAAAATGCAGGAAACACAAGCAAATCATCAGCACTCTCCTTCCTTCTGTCTTTCAGCGTTCACACCTTATCATGAGGGTTTTTTCCACTTGGGACTTATCTAAGTCTTTGGCTTGTGGGGGTGGAATAGGTTTGGGGCGGAGATAGTCAGAAACGACATGACACGAAAGCGACTTCTTACAACCTGCAAAAGTATCGACACTCTCGGCGAAGAGCACTCAATAACTACAACAAAACGAGAGCCTGAATAAGAAAAGACAAAAACAAAACTCACATGACAAATCTTTCTCCACGTTCTCCATGCCACGTGTATGAAAAACAAGGATTTCAACGGGCGGGAAAACCAAACCTAAATAATGGCGGTTTGTTTCCTTTCCATTGTGTAAGTCTGCTCCCCCCTACCAGTAGATCCTGCAGCACTAGGATAAGGAGAAAGTCAAACTAGCAGGTGTAAACACACGGTACATCAGCCTTCAATCAACATGGTCTGAGTTGTGTCAAAATCTGTCACGTCACATCAGGAAGTTCCTGTGCCCGGACTCGGAAGAGGGAGTTATGTTTTGTCCCGAAAGTCATGACCAGGGTGGAAGACGGATGGGTAACATTCTCCGCAGTACACAATGTTTAGGGCACACAAGGCAGGCAACTCTTGGAGATGAGCGAATGAGCTCTGTGCAACTGTCACACCACGAACCAGACCACTTTTCTTCTGGCATGCACTGCAGCTCTTTCGTGACTTCTGCTGGATCTGCACTCTTATCGCACATGAAACCTTCAAAAGCGCACTGGCAACCTACTTCTGTACCGACCACTGCGTTTGGGTCAGGTACTGCTGTACTGCTCTCGCAGGCGCCATCCTGGCATACCTGATTTTTATCACGGATCGGTGGTTTGTTGTCTTCTTTGCGCCTCATACCACACACATGAAACACAGAAGGAGGATCGCAGCATGACTTGGTCGCAACTTGACCGTGCATGCGTCCAGGTGATGCAGTGGCACAACGCGCCTCACGAGATGCACGCACCGTGGGGCCTCGTTGCTGGGACGATGTCACTGCTCGAGATGGGGGTGGCTGTTGCATTCCGTCATCTGAGGGATTCCTAGCCTTTTCGTACCTGTCACTCACTTGGTGTACACGCCAGCGTTGAGATCTCCATTTCATAGAACGTACGTGGTCTCGAGAGCGCTTTGGGGGAGATTTTTTTGAGTTTTGGCGATAACTTGTCGAGGTCCAGAAACCGATGGCGGGATTGGACTCGTCCATTTCATAGTGATCTTCTTCTTCTTTCCGTTCCTGCCCACGATCATCAATAGTGATTACTTTGGCACGTGAATTTTTTACAGATTGGGGAGTCTGGGGAGGTGGGGGGAAGAGTCACAGTGGTCCCGTCCTAGCGGGAGGCACGCGACACGAACGGGTCGACAGTGCTGGCCTCAACCACGGCTGGAGGTAGGGCATTCCAGTCCCTTATTGTTCTGGGGAGGAAGGCGGCACTCCGGTACTGCGTTCGGCAGGTGATGAGGCTGAACTGCTGGCTATGACATCGTCGCTGGCGTGGTGGTGGGGGAACCAGCTTTGACTTGATGCCAGGACAGTGGACGATGGTGTGTTTGATCTTATACAGCATCGACAGGCGAGCAAGCTTCCTGCGTTCCTCCAGGGACTGCCACCCAAGGGAGTACAGCATCTGGCTGACACTTGAAGTGTTATGGTAGCGGTTGCAGACGAAACGGGCAGCACGTCTCTGGACAGCCTCGACCTTGTCGATGAGCTTCTGAGATGACAAAGTCACCAGAACAATTCGAATCAATTGCTCAATCCTGCAAACGATTTGTGTTCGCAATGTCTCTCACCGCGTTTCGGAGGACGTCAGGAAGGTTGTCGCCAAACATTGTTATCCACTGTGCGGTATTTCTCCAGTCACACGGTATTCTGATTTGACGATGCTACAGACGCGTCTTTCTTCAGTGATAGTCTCGAACCAGAGACCATCTCTGTGCTGCATGTGAGATGTGGCCACGGTGAGAAGTACTCACCTCCTTTACCTCCCTCACTCGACAGGATGAACCCGTAGCGGTAGCACCGTTCCTCGCACTGGTCCTCACGGTTTCATACACCATGTAAATATTATCCTTTTTTATTATTTTTTTCTTCTTCCTCTTCTTTTTTTTGTGCATATAAGTACTATTATTTACTTGTCTCCTTCTTTTGGTTTATTTTTGGTTTAATTTTTGCTTTTTGTGTCTCGGAAGGCTTTAAGCCGTGGGCCAACATCTTTTGTGTGTGTGTGTGTGTGTGTGTGTGTGTGTGTGTGTGTGTGTGTGTGTGTGTGTGTGTGTGTGTGTGTGTGTGTGTGTGTGTGTGTGTGTGTACGTGTATTACAATTTTGATTTATTTGACTTATTTGGTTATTTCGATATTGTTTCATTAAATTACTTAAGTCACAGGGTTTTCCCTTGTCCTTTCTTGGTTAAGGTGTGTATATATATTTAACCAGCACTGGTGATGTTCGTGATAAATAACTTTACATATCCTACAAAGGCTGATAGGACGGAAACATCATTCTGTCCATCCATCTGTGGGTTGGGCGTAGGAATAGACCCGTCGCCTGTATCTACGCGATGTGTACCAGGCGGCCTACATCTACGCGATATGTACCAGGCGGCCTATATCTACGCGATGTGTACCAGGCGGCCTATATCTACGCGATGTGTACCAGGCGGCCTATATCTACGCGATGTGTACCAGGCGGCCTATATCTACGCGATGTGTACCAGGCGGCCTATATCTACGCGATGTGTACCAGGCGGCCTATATCTACGCGATGTGTAGGTCTACCAGGCGAACACCACAGAAATCGACACCTAACTTTCTCTAATCTAACGAGCTCGGGAGATTTTCGTGATCAATGCCCATGCATTGGCTACAAAGGCTTATAGGACGTAGAAACTCCATTCTGTCCACCCCTCTATGGGTTAGGGGTAAGAATATACCCAGCATCTCTACCAGCCCAATTCGTAAAGGATGAACTCAAGAGAAATCGACACTTTAACCAGCTCGGGAGATTTTTGTGATCAGTGCCCTGGCGTAGCCTACAAAGGATTTCAGGACGTAAAACTCCATTCTGCCCATCCCTCTGTCTCTCACTGTGCAGTTCGAAAAACCGAGAAATCGATACTTGACAATGTAACTCTACAAAGCTCTCGTGTATAGGACGTAACACTTTATTCTGCCCATCCCTCTGTCTCTCACTGTGCAGTTCGAAAAACCGAGAAATCGATACTTGACAATGTAACTCTACAAAGCTCTCGTGTATATGACGTAACACTTTATTCTGCCCATCCCTCTGTCTCTCACTGTGCAGTTCGAAAAACCGAGAAATCGATACTTGACAATGTAACTCTACAAATCTCTCGTGTATAGGACGTAACACTTTATTCTGCCCATCCCTCTGTCTCTAACTGCGCAGTTCGAAAAACCGAGAAATCAATACTTGACAATGTAACTCTACAAAGCTCTCGTGTATAGGACGTAACACTTTATTCTGCCCATCCCTCTGCCTCTAACTGCACAGTTCGCAAAAAGCGAGAAATCGATACTTGACAATGTAACTCTACAAAGCTCTGGTGATTTCCGTGATCACTGCCCTTGGAAGGTCTACAAAGATGTATAGGACGTAAAACTTCATTCTGTCTATCCTTCTGCCTCTCACTAGGCGATCCGTAAAGAGGCGAAAACCCCGAAAATTCGACACTTGCACGACGTAATCAAGGGGCGCGTTTCTTAGGCAAGTGGCTCGCCTCGACGGCTAGTCGAGGGCGAGCGAGACGCACCTGCGGCTGATGAGCGAGATTATACGCCTTACAAACGCGCCCAAAGGCTGACAGGACGGCCCAGGATGACGATGAACGTCACGTGACGGAGAGCCCCGAAGCGCCACCCTGTGATGAATGCTTTCCTTTCTCCCAACTTCAGCCGTCCCCGAGTTCCCAGTGTCTCCACTCACAGAGTGCGCATCAGTTACTGCAGTTTGATGTTGCCAGGATGGGGACCTGGAGTCACTCGCTACGATGTTGCCAGGATGGGGACCTGGAGTCACTCGCTACGTTCAGGCAGGATGTATGACGACATGTCATGGGGAAAAACACTCGCTCCATGCAGAATTCAATGCGGGCTGTATCCGATTTTTAACCAGGGATGATCATGATGGATGTCCTCTTCAAAACTTCCTGTTGTTCTGGCTCCGTGGACCAAAAATCGCTCCATAATAGAACCCCATTCCTCTCTAGGAAATGAGGGAAATTTACTGGCATTTCCTTCAAGGCTCTCAACGCCGCTTTTGTGATTCGTTTGATAGAATGGAGGAAAAGGACAGAAGAGATACTAGCTTCACCGCATTGACAAGATGTCGGTTTTCCAAGCAGCACGAAGCCTTCTCGTACACAACTCCAGACTATTTTTTAGACAAATCTGAAAGACAAATACTATTCGAGTGAATATCACACACCTCTTGATTTGTCTTCTCTTTTTTTCACCTAACGACAACCACATGAATAGAGAGCGTGTTTTCATTCAAAGAAGAAGTGCTAAGAAGGGAGTGTCTGTTATACAATATTCGAGGATATTTTCACGAATACAACATCCTAGAGGAAAATAACGACTACAGCAAAATAATTCGTATATTAAACTCTTTCTAATCAACGCTTGCGTACTACGTCACTCGTTGAACGCAGAACCTGACACTTTGAGCGCACTACGTCACACTTTGAACGCACTAGGTCACACTTTGAACGCACTACGTCACACTTTGAGCGCACTACGTCACACTTTGAACGCACTACGTCACACTTTGAGCGCACTACGTCACACTTTGAGCGCACTACGTCACACTTTGAGCGCTCTACGTCACACTTTGAACGCACTGTCACACCTTGAACGCAGAACTTCACACTTTGAGCGCTCTACGTCACACTTTGAACGCACCACGTCACACTTTAAACGCAGAACGTCACACTTTGAGCGCACTACGTCACACTTTGAGCGCACTACTACACACTTTGAACGCATTTCCCAACACTTTGAACGCATTACGTCACACTTTGAGCACACTACGTCACACTTTGAGCGCACTACGTCACACTTTAAACGGGGCTCTGTGGCCGAGTGGTTAGCGCGCTGGACCTACAGTCGCTTGCGGCCAGTGGGTACGGCGTTCGAAGCTGCGCGGTTCCCAGAGTTGCATCTTTGAGTAAGATGCTTAACTCGCATTGCTTCTCCCCACCCAGGAGTAAAACCGGGTACCTGTGAGGGCAGTGTTGGCAAAATGTAGTACGATAAACCCTTGCATGCGGCCAAGCGCCAGCATCGGGTTGGAATACTCCCCAGGGAGCGGAGTTGGTGCTGGTACCTGACTGTGTGCGTCTTAAATGTCTGTCACTATGTTTGTTGTGAGGTACCAGTGAGGATTGATCAAGATGCCCAGTGATCAGGGGGTAAAGTGTAAAGCGGTTTGAGCACCGATCAATGGTGGATATTCGCTATATAAAATCACACCTTTACCTTTTAAACGCATTACGTCACACTTTGAACGCACTTCGCAACACTTTGAACACATTACGTCACACTTTGAGCGCACTACGTCACACTTTGAACGCATTTCGTCACACTTTGAACGCACTGGCCAACACCTCACGCTTCTGCTTGACTGACAAAGTTCAATCCAATACGTTCCATTGAAGCTTGAGAGCAGACACGATTCGATAGACTGATCACATCGATTCAGGTCGAAGCGCACCAGGCACCAGATTTGATTTTCCACGACGAGTCTAAAGGTCTCCTCACGCATGTCAAGTTTTGTTGAAAGGACACAACATTTCTTTGTGTCCGGTTAAATAGCTAAGTGAGAATTGGGGGAAGATAAAAACAGAAATCACAGACGACGGCATAGGCCAGAAAATGAACTCAAGACATCCACGTGGCAGCCGACAACGATACCACAAGGTCACGTGTAGCAACACTAGATTCTGTGTGTTAATAGATGTCTCTCCAGTTTTCCCTGCAACTTCGTGTTTATAGTGATCCCTTCCATTTACAGCTCCCCAACCAACCTGTCCCCCAGAAACGAAACGAGGAAAATACCCTGTGGTGAGAAATCTCATTCCGGACCCATCATGAGCTCCGCTTGCCACTCAGTCATTCAACACTGGTGGTTTTTTTTTTCATTTTTTCTAACTCAATCGAGGCAGCAGCGCACCTCATGACGACAACAGGTATTCGCAATAAACAGCACACATTAGAAAGACACAGTGATGTAGATCTTGACCCCTAGAAAGTTACTTAGGCCTCAAGACATCCTACAACTGACAGATGAAGTAGCAGAAGCCACAGAAATTTCAAATCGTGAGGTTACGCTGCCATTAGCACATCTCGCTGAACACATCTCTACTGCTACGTCACAAACAGGAAACCATCTGATTGGCTGTTCCAGGAAGTGTCCCATGGACACAAAAGAATAGCACGTATTCCTATTGGCCGGACGCTCGTCGGAACAATGTTTTGGGGACATGCAGCGTTGCAAACACAATATTTCCTGTGGAAACAGCAAAGTTGCCAGAAATGTGTGCACGAGTGAGGAGGCCTTACTTTCCCCACAGGCACACCCAGAGGACAGGGGGTAAGAATAGACCCTCCGTGTCTCCCTACGCGATTCTGGGGAAACCGTGGCTTGTCTCGCTCTTACTAAATCCATCTCTAGTGCTTTAAGTGCTCAATGACCTTACATAGCCTACAAAGGCTGTAAGGCCTTATCACTTCATTCATTCGTTCATTCATTCATTCATTCGTTCGTTCGTTCATTCATTCGTTCGTTCGTTTGTTCGTTCGTTCGTTCATTCGTTCATCCATTCGTCCGTTCGTTCGTTTGTTCTTTCGTTCATTCGTTCATTCATTCATTCATTTATTCACTCATCCGTTTATTCATTCATCCGTTCATCAATTCGTTCATTCACTCATGCATTCACTCATTCATTTATTAGGTCATTCATTCGCTATTCGTTTATTTATTCATTCATACATTCATTCATGCAATCAAGCATTCATTCATTGATGAACGAGGTCAACTAGATACATGATAGCGAGGCATGTCTGCAGGCATGACTCATGGGGCGGAACACATTGCTTCGAGTCGAACACACTTGGCACCAGAACAGTTTCACCACGACGACTGCAAGGCCCCCACTCGGTGGTATCACAGGGCTCGAGATACACCTTTTCGACGCAGATTGCTGCTGCTTCACACTAGCTACAAAGGGCTTACCCACTCAAAGGCTGCAAAGGAACACCACAAGCTGGCTGAATGGCGAGACCAGGCGACGGCAACGAACGAACGGAATGAGCGTCACCACCGGGAATAGTTCCCATCAAGCAGTCTGTGAGCACATCAGCCAGATGAATAACTTGGAGGCTGATCTGCAGGTCATTTCTTTTACTGGCGGCCTTGGGAACTTCCCGATAGTGACAAATGGGGGAACAACAACAACTAGTCCTGCAGTTCAAGAGCTGATGAGTGCGCCACGGCTGAACCGTGACCCGTTTCATGTCTCGTTATGAATGGTTCCCCAGATCCACGGCCTGCCTATAAATTACCCAGCCCTTCACATGAAGGAATCAACAAATGAACGAATGGACGGATGGACGAATGACCAAACGGTTGGATGAATGAATGAATGAACGAATGAATGAATGAACGAAAGAATGAATGAATGCATGCATGAATGAATGAAGGAATAAACAAATTAACGAAGAAGGGAAGGAAGGACGGAATGAATGGAGTTTTACGGATAATCAGCATGTGTAGGCTATGCAAGACCACTGGTCATGAAAATCTAAAGAGCACATTGGAGGAAATACAGGCGGAGTACCGACTTCCCTAACCATTTGCGTGTTAAAAATCGCTAAAGCCGGTTCTTAACTGGTGTTTGCCAAGTCTTGGCAAATACTGGCCAAGTATTCGGTCAAAATTTGCCGGGTCTTGAGATATATTCGCTCAAAAAGTTGGACGCGTTTGTTAGGCGTAGAATCTCGAGATAATCGCTAGGGCTAGGCGTTGTGTACGTTCCTCGCTCATAAGGAGGCACTCGCCGTGAAGGAGGGACGGATAGATGGATGGGTTGTCGGGTGGATGAATTAATGGATGGATGGATGGATGGATGGATGGATGGATGGATGGATGGATGGATAGATAGATGGATGGACGGACGGATAGATGGATGTGTTGGTGGGTGGGTGGATGGATGGGTTGGTAGGTGGCTGGATGGATGGAAGAATGGATGGATGGATGGATGGATAGATGAATGGCCGGTGAATGGACTGATTGGTGGGTGGGTGGGTAGGTGGGTGGGTGGATGGATGGATGGGTGGGTGGGTGGGTGGATGGATGGATGGGTGGGTGTGTGGGTGGGAGGGTGGGTGGATGGATGGGTGGGTGGGTGGATGAATGTGTGGATGATGGATAGACGGATGGGTGGGTGAGTTGGTGGATGGATTTTGCTTTACTTGTGTTTGGCATTATTTATGTTTCATGTCTTTCATGCCTGTAAAGCGCTTTGAGCATGTATATGAAAATGCGCTGTATAAATAAACGTTATTATTATTATTATTATTATTATTATTATTATTATTATTATTAAGCTATTAAGAAGCTAATGATTTGCCAAGACTTGGCGCAGTAGTGACCGAATATTTGCCGAATATTTGCCAATAAGTAATTTGCCAAGACTAGGTGAATATTAGCTAGTATTTATTTGTCAATTAAGAACAGGCTTTAGGCAGACGCTGTGGGTCAAGTCTTATTCCCAGACCACGGGAGCACCCTTGAGAGGAATTCATTCTAGTATGCGGCCTGTCCCCCCAACTCAGTTTACAAGTCTAATTCCTTTGACGGTTTTAGAATAACTGTATCATTACGTCACCCTTTAAAAGGGCACTTAAATCATCATGATATGCATCGTGGCAATTGTTCGTGCCTGCTTGAATACGTGCACGTATACTGAACATGGGGAGCAAAGACGGGAGAAGGAGATGATCCACACCCACCCATCCATCCCATCATGATCCCCATCCACCCATCCATCCCTACGTGATCACCACACACCCATCCATCCCTACATGCTCCCAACCCATCCATTCATCCCAACATGATCCCCACCAACCCATCCATCCCTACATGATTCCAACCCACCCATCCATCCCAACATGATCACCACACACCCATCCATCCCAACATGATTCCAACCCACCCATCCATCCCAACATGATCCCAACCCACCCATCCATCCCAACATGATCTCCACCAACCCATCCATCCCTACATGATCCCAACCCACCCATTTATCCCTACATGATCCCCACACACCCATCCATCCCATCATGATCCACACACACCCATCCATCCCTACATGATCCCAACCCACCCATTTATCCCTACATGATCCCCACACACCCATCCATCCCAACATGATCACCACCCACCCATCCATTCCATCATGATCACCACCCACCCATCCACTCCTTCATGATCCCCACCCACCCATTCACCCCATCATGATCCTCACCCAACCATCCACCCCTACATGATCACCACCCACCCATCCACTCCTTCATGATCCCCACTCACCCATCCATCCCATCATGATCCTCACCCAACCATCCACCCCTACATGATCACCACCCACCCATCCATCCCTACATTATCCACACCCACCCATTACCAGCATAGTCCCACCACCACCACAGTGCCTACTCACGATTACACCCCACCCTTACACCCCCTGATTGGGTGGAACCTCTGGTCTGCCATGCACACTACACAACACAACGCAACGCAATGCAATTCAATACAGTGTATCTGCATTAGTGCGGTAGCAGTTTTATTTGTCCACCACATAGTTACATGCAAAAAACAACGTGAAAAACAATACATAATATGTATGATACACATTAATGTAAAGTTATTTACATTAGTTAAAATCAAACTAATTACAGACATAAATGTGCCTGAACAATGTAGCATATTTACAAGAATAAGAAGTAAAAATCAGTTGATTCCACATCAAGCATATGAACTTCAAGCACAAATAAGAATGAGAGACTATACTTACAAGACATACACTATAAGTGTGTGAAACTTCAAAGAAAAGGACGTCTAAAAGGAGGTAAAAACAATCTCTATGTACACATAAATCTAACAGAAAAAAGTTACTGCCTCTTGTTGAAAAGTCTAATGGCTTCGGGGATAAAAGAGTGCCTGATTCGCACCATTCGGCACTTGGGAAGTTGCATGCTGGTCCCTAATGACGGCAGCAGGAACTCTCTGTGGAGAGGATGGGAAGGATCTCGTCTGACTGTTTTCACTTCGCTCCGTTCCCTCTCATTAAAAAGTTCTTCAAGCTCTCTGGGGTGGCTCCCTGCTCTAGCAGGTCAGCCAGGGACGATCCCAAGCAGATACACAGGCTTCTGGGGAGCATCCGGACAGAGTTACATCACTGGGCCCCATCGTGTGCTCAATGCATCCCGGATTGCCAAGCCCGACCCATGCGCAACAGAGTGCGTACATCAGCTGCCGAATGAAAAACACAACAATAACACACACATACACACGCATACACACGCATACTATACGCACATGCACACATATACACACATACACACATATACACACGCATACACACGCATACACATACACACATACACACACACATACAAACACGCATTTACACACACATACATACACACATATACACACATACATACACACACATACACACACACACACTTACACATGTACACACACACACAAACACATACACATACACACACACATACACATACACTTACACATGTACACACACAAACACATACACATACACACACATACACACAAATACAATCACATACACATACACATACACACACATAAACACATGCATACACACACATACACACATGCATACACACATACACACACACTTACACATGTACACACACACACAAACACATACACATACACCCACACATACACACAAATACAAACACATACACACACAAATACACACAAATACAAACACATACACATACACACATATACACACATGCATACACACACATACACACACATACACACACATACACACACATACAGACACACGTCCTCAGCTGCAAGCCATGTCCATAGAGATTTCCAACAACGAGAAACATGTCTACACTCTTTCACCTTTCAAACTAAAATTTCAAAAGCTAGCACCCACTTACAAGTTCTTCTGACAATGAAAATAATCCGGAATTTTAAACTTGTTTTTAAAAAATTTAAGAAGCAAATTTTTGTTTCTTAGTACCCCTTCCTCAGGCTCAGTTGGAAACTGACTGACAAACAGCTGTACTTTTACAAAATGGCAATGCACAGGTAATTATTCTGGCGAGCGTGTGAATTCTGAAGCGGTAACCTTACAGAGAGCCGCTCAGGAAATGGCATCAATTTCAACCTTCACTTAGTTCTCCTTTCTGTCCAATCGTCGTTCACTTAGCTCTCCTTTCTGTCCAATCGTTGTTCACTTAGCTCTCCTTTCTGTCCAATCGTCGTTCACATGAAAACGAAGAGTTGCTTTCCGTTTTCGGAATGAAATTGGACTGGATTGGACTGATGACGTTTTACGGCATATCGGCCTGCATATGCTATATAAAACCACTGACTTAACAAATAACGAGAGCTTGTGAGAGCTGCAGCAAGTTAAATCTCGATCTCCACGGTCATTCACCTCTTACGAATCGCACGGGAGCTGAGGAGGACGCGGTGAGGTTGTCCTTGCCTCCAATTCACAGGGAATTTCATGACAGACACAGCGATAGACTGGTTTACCGAGTTTGGAATGGAGAAGTTACAGCGAGTAACTTTTAGCTCCGGTGTTGTCTGTATTGGGTTCCCACTCCCACTCCTTTCCCAATCTAGACATTGCAGAACGCGATCCGACTAGAGATGAGATCTTAGGAGACAAGGCACGGGAGATTGAAATCATCACTGAGATCTGGTTCCTTCCTTCCCTTCCAGGAAGTTGTTTCAACGCCTTTCACTGCAGTCTGATTTTATCTTCTTTGTTTTTCTCTTTGGCACTTGGCTTTAACGTTTACAGCAGTGCTCTCTCTCTCTCTCTCTCTCTCTCTCTCTCTCTCTCTCTCTCTCTCTCTCTCTCTCTCTCTCTCTCCAAACTTACCCCTCTCTCTCTCCCCTCCTCCAACTTATCCTCCTTCTCGCTTGCCACTAATGAGAAAACGTGATTATCGAATGTGCTGTACTTCCAACACACCCGAACCTTAGTCGATGCTAGCTCTCTTTTTTAATGCACAACGTTGAGGTTGGTGAGTACTTCAGAAACTACACTCAAACTTTTTTCCAGTGGATTTAGGGTAAGAGAAGATTCACCGCATCTCCCTACGCGATTCGTAAGAAGCGAATAACCCAGGAAATTGTGACTTGTCATGTCGTTATTCTAACCAGCTCTTACGAATTCCTGTGATCAGTCTCCTTAAATAGCCTACAGAGGCCAATAAGCAGCAAAAGTCCATCCATCTATCCATCCATCCGTCCATCTATCCATCCATCCATCCGTCCGTCCGTCCGTCCGACCGTCCATCCATCCGTCCATCCGTCCGTCCATCCGTCCGTCCGTCCGTCCGTCCATCCATCCATCCATCCGTCCGTCCGTCCGTCCATCCATCCGTCCATCCATCCATCCGTCCATCCATCTATCCATCCATCCGTCCGTCCGTCCGTCCGTCAGTCCGTCCATCCGTCCATCCGTCCGTCCATCCGTCCATCCAACCATCCGTCCATCCGTCCATCCATCCGTCCATCCATCTATCCATCCATCCGTCCGTCCGTCCGTCCGTCCGTCAGTCCGTCCATCCGTCCATCCGTCCATCCGTCCATCCGTCCGTCCATCCGTCCATCCATCCATCCGTCCGTCCATCCATCCATCAATTTTTCGAACTTTGAAATATGTAGGGACAGTGAACATCACCCTTACCCCAACCTCTCTTTCATCTGCTCATATCAAGCGTTTCGTATTCACGCATCACCAGTGTTGAAGGAACTGTCAAATAGTGGCTCACTATCAAAGATACCAGGATCAAACTTTATAAGAAAGCTTGCCTCATGCTTAGGAATTCAAATGCTGCACATAGACTGACCCGAGTAGAAGCTGTAGAAAAGTTTGCGTGCAGATGTGGCTTTGCCTACATGTGGCTAACTGGGAGGCGCAGGTAAACAGTCGGAGGTAAACAGTCGGAGGTAAACAGTCGGAGGTAAACAGTCGGAGGTAAACAGTCGGAGGTAAACAGTCGGAGGTAAACAGTCGGAGGTAAACAGTCGGAGGTAAACAGTCGGAGGTAAACAGTCGGAGGTAAACTGTCGGAGGTAAACAGTCGGAGGTAAACAGTCGGAGGTAAACAGTCGGAGGTAAACTGTCGGAGGTAAACAGTCGGATATAAACAGTCGGAGGTAAACAGTCGGAGGTAAACAGTCGGAGGTAAACAGTCGGAGGTAAACAGTCGGAGGTAAACTGTCGGAGGTAAACAGTCGGAGGTAAACAGTCGGATGTAAACAGTCGGATATAAACAGGCGGAGGTAAACGGGCGGAGGTAAACGGGCGGAGGTAAACAGTCGGAGGTAAACTGTCGGAGGTAAACAGTCGGAGGTAAACAGTTGGATATAAACAGTCGGATATAAACAGGCGGAGGTAAACGGGCGGAGGTAAACGGGCGGAGGTAAACAGGCGGATATAAACGGGCAGAGGTAAACATGCGGATATAAACCGGCAAAGGTAAACATGCGGATATAAACCGGCAAAGGTAAACAGGCGGATATAAACGGGCAGAGGTAAACGGGCGGAGGTAAACAGGTGGATATAAACGGGCAGAGGTAAACGGGCGGAGGTAAACAGGCGGAGGTAAACGGGCGGAGGTAAACAGGCGGAGGTAAACGGGCGGACGTAAACAGGCGGATATAAATGGGCAGAGGTAAACGGGCGGAAGTAAACGGGCGGAGGCAATCAGGCAGAGGTAAACAGACGGATATAAACAGGCGGAGGTAAACAGGCGGATAAAAACGGGCGTATGTAAACGTGCGGAGGTAAACAGGCGAAGGTAAACGAGCGGAGGTAACAGACGGAGGTAAACAGGCGGATATAAACAGGCGGAGGTAACAGGCGGAGGTAACAGGCGGAGGTAAACAGGCGAAGGTAACAGGCGGAGGTAAACGGGCGGAGGTAACAGGCGGAGGTAACAGGCGGAGGTAAACAGGCGGAGGTAAACGGGCGGAGGTAACAGGCGGAGGTAAACGGGCGGAGGTAACAGGCGGAGGTAAACGGGCGGAGGTAACAGGCGGAGGTAAATAGGCGAAAGTAAACGGGCGGAGGTAAACGGGTGGACGTAATCGGGCGGATGTAAACGGGTGGAGATAAACTGGCGGAGGAGGTAAACGTGTGGTGGTAATCAGGCGGAGGTAAACAGGCGGACGTAAACGGGCCGGGGTAAATAGGCGGGAGTAAACGGGTGGAGGTAAACGGGCGGCGGTAAACGGACGGCGGTAAACGGGTGGAGGTAAACAGGATGAGCTAAACAGGCGGCGGTAAACGGGCGGCGGTAAATGGGAGGAGCTAAACAGGCAGAGGTAAACAGGCGGAGGTGAACAGGCGGAGGTAAACAGGTGGAGGTAAACAGGCGGAGGTAAACAGGCGGATATAAACGGGCAGAGGTAAACGGGTGGAGGTAAACAGGCGGAGGTAAACGGGCGAATCTAAACAGGCGGAGGTAAACAGGCGGAGGTAAACAGGCGGATCTAAACAGGCGGAGGTAAACAGGCGGAGGTAAACAGGCGGATCTAAACAGGCGGAGGTAAACAGGCGGAGGTAAACAGGTGGAGGTAAACGGGCGGAGGTAAAAGGGCCGGGGTAAATAGGCCGGAGTAAACGGGTGGAGGTTAACAGGCGGCGGTATGCAGACGGAGGTAAACAGGTGGAGGTAAACAGGCGGAGATAAACAGGCGGATATAAACAGGCGGAGGTTAACAGGTGGAGGTAAACAGGTGGAGGTAAACAGGCGGAGGTAAACAGGCGGAGGTAAACAGGCGGAGGTAAACAGGCGGAGGTAAACAGGTGGAGGCAAACAGGCGGAGGTAAACGGGCGGAGGTAAACAGGCGGAGGTAAACAGGTAGAGGTAACAGGTGGAGGTAAACAGGCGGAGGTAAACAACATGGATGCCATGCCGTTGTGGACGCAGCCACGCTGGGCAGGGCACGTCTCCAGGACGGAGGATCATCGCCTGCTCAAGATCGTGCTGTATGGTGAGCTGTCCTCTGGCTACCATGACGTAGGGGCTCCAGAGAAGCGCTACAAAGACTGCCTGAAGATGATCCTTAGCCCCGATCACGGCGACCACTACCAGTGGTTTACTCTCGCTGCTGATCGCGAGTCCTGGAGACATGCCATCTACCAGGCGGTCATCCTTCAAAAACCACTGAGAGGCCATCCTTGAAGACAAAAGTAGAGGGAGGAAGAGCCGGGAAGTCTCAGCACTCAACCCAGACCAGGCCTTCATCTGCAGCCACTGCCGTTGAATCTGCCTGTCCCGTATTGGACATGTCAGCCACCAGCCAGCCTGTAATCGTCATGGCCCACGCCCTTCCTGGCTGATGATGATGGTCAAATTGGAGTGCCAAAAACGAGAGGGGATTTCTGGAATAGCTTAAGCAGAGACCTAAGACCGTTTCCATCATCAATGGCACGAACACTGCGCAGTCAAAAATACCAAAAGTGCTCTTTCTTTAAGAAATAATTTAGTACTGAGGAATATCTATTTGATCTCACAGTAAAATAGTTTACATGTACTACTCTTTCATGGGTTTTCGGTCTGGGATAAACGATTTTGGGATAAGATAGGCGGTACACATTCTGTGACCCCGAGTCAGTAGTGACTCTGGCACAGTTCGCAATGAATGCGTAATAGACTTGCATTACAGCATTGCGCCAAAAATAGTTCGTTTTGATACAATTATTTCTCCACTTTGTTTACAGAAATCATTCAGATGTCAAAACTTATTTCCATTTCAACACAAACATTTTATTTTATCGAATAAACACTTGTTTATTGCCTCAAGAAGAGTAAGTTAAGAGTTTTGCGCGAAATAGTCTTAGAACTACTTTAACGGTGTATATCAGGAAGCAGATCGGCTATCCCACAAGCCTCTCGTGTGACCTCCTGATAGGAAGTTCGACTTGGCTCGTTTCTGAATAAGGGTGTATGGAAATTCACATTCACTCAGCCGAACTGGTAACACTATCTCACACATTCGTTCTATCAAAGATGGAACACGACAGAAAGACGGTGAAGACAAAGATTAATATCAAATCACTTTAATTTCACCTAGCAACAATAAACAAGGATAATTACGTGTTAGTAAGGGTAATCAATAAGCAATAATTCTATTCAATCTTCGATATGCAGTAAATAGATGTGGCTCGCCAACCAATCAAAAGTGTACTTAACTGAATCGTAGGTTGTCTGACGTGAACGTGTGGTAATCCTAGACCGAGATGGCCGATTCATGTTCACATTGAGCTCGCTTACACAAAGGTTCCTACCTTCGGGATGACTGTAGCAGCGGCTTTAGAGATGCAGGCGAAGGAGATAGGGTGGGTGGGAGAAAGAGGGGAACAGGGGGTCAATGGGAGCACAAGCAACAAAACGTGAGGTTCACTCTGACTAAGCGCAGAGGAGAGAGACGCCTCCCAGCTTCAGTCACAGGCAAGCGCGACAACTTGGCCCGACCCTGGGGGTAGACGCTTGCACTTGTGGGGGCAGAGAAACGCTGGTAATTTCAGACGCTGGAGAGAGTGCGACAACTTGACTCGACCCTGGGGGCAGATGTAGAGAGACGCTTGTAATGGCGAACACTGGCTTCAAACTGCAGGGAAGAACAGAGAGACGCTTGTAATGGCGAACGCTGGCTTCAAACTGCAGGGAAGAGCAGGGAGACGCTTGTAATGGTGAACGCTGGCTTCAAACTGCAGGGAAGAACGGAGAGACGCTTGTAATGGCGAACACTGGCTTCAAACTGCAGGGAAGAACAGAGAGACGCTTGTAATGGCGAACACTGGCTTCAAACTGCAGGGAAGAGCGGGAAGACGCTTGTAATGGCGAACACTGGCTTCAAACTGCAGGGAAGAGCGGAGAGACGCTTGTAATGGCGAACGCTGGCTTCAAACTGCAGGGAAGAACAGAGAGACGCTTGTAATGGCGAACACTGGCTTCAAACTGCAGGGAAGAGCAGGGAGACGCTTGTAATGGTAAACGCTGGCTTCAAACTGCAGGGAAGAGCGGGAAGACGCTTGTAATTTTGCTTCAGACAGCGTGGCACAGAGAAGAGCTTGCACTGGACAGCGTGAAGGTCTCCCGTGGTGTGTCGTATTTCGCGCTCCTGACGCTGGCGGCCAGGGGTTTATATGCCCAGAGCAATAATTCCCGTGCTCTCCTATCCAATGGAAACACTCGGGCCACGCCCAATTTACCTCACTGTCCAATCACATGGTTCTCATAATAAAAACGAAGTCATTCGCCAAAAATTCTTCAGTCACGTTTTAAAAATGGGGCCAATCACACGTCTCCGTTCCGCCCTAGCAACAAGCGTGCACCATGTTTGTGATGATTGGATAGATGGATGGTGTCTTACGGCCCAGCAACCTCTTTAGGCTATGCAAGGCCATTAAGCACAAAAATCACCAAAACAGTTCAGAGTAAACGTAAGGCAAGTTACGGTGTCTTTAGTCACTCGCCTCTTATGAACCGTGTAGAGAGACACGGTGGACCAATTCTTAAGTCAATCCTTGAACACACAGTGGGGCTATGGCTGGCGAGCAACAACATACTATCGTTACTATTTTTAGCACGGTTGGCGGCCACACTAATTTACATACCACAGGTTAATAAACACGAAGGGGGGGGGGTGATCTCGTCACACCTCCATTTGCATATTTCGGACGAAAACCTTCCCTCAAGTGATGTCAACTGGGCTAGAGACACTTTCGCAGGTAGGCGAAGTCTCTAGTGGACTAGAATGAGCGGTACAACGACCATCAGCATGAATACACGGCGCTCGCTCTATACCCACATATAAGTCGAAGAGCGCTTTCTGTTGTATCATTCATTGTACAGCGCCCTAAGCTAGAGGTATTTGCACAGACCCACAAACAGCAATTAGTCACGAAGTTCCCATTTAGTGCACACACAGAGAGAGAGAGAGAGAGAGAGAGAGAGAGATAGAGAGAGAGAGAGAGAGAGAGAGAGAGAGAGAGAGAGAGAGAGAGAGAGAGAGAGAGAGAGAGAGAGAGAGTAGTCTGCCCCTGGATAGCTGAGAGGACGTGTTCTCCTACCCTCTACCACGATATAAAGTTTGTGTCGTATTTAAAGCAACGATATGCCTGCAACTGGATTACCAGCTGCGACGGAAGCCACGCTGACAACCCTCATCCCAACGCAGGGGCTCTTTTCTTGGAAAGTTGTTGGAGAAGGGGAGAGAGAGAGAGAGAGAGAGAGAGAGAGAGAGAGAGAGAGAGAGAGAGAGAGAGAGAGAGACATAGAGAGAGAGAGAGGGAGAGAGAGAGAGAGAGACATAGAGAGAGAGAGGGAGAGAGAGAGAGAGAGAGAGAGATAGAGAGAGAGAGACATAGAGAGAGGGAGAGAGAGAGAGAGAGAGAGAGAGAGAGAGAGAGAGAGAGAGAGAGAGAGAGAGAGAGAGAGAGAGAGAGAGAGAGGGGGGGGAGAGAGAGAGACAGACAGAGAGAGACATAGAGAGAGAGAGGAGAGAGAGAGAGAGAGAGAGAGAGAGAGAGAGAGAGAGACTAACGCGAAAGGGAGTCTCATCTATTATAATTATTATGTGTACATGTACATTTTGAAACTGTGAATATATCATTTATCATTATGTATTTTAGAGATCACAAGCTGTAATGGTACCAACGAATTTCCACATTTGGATAACATAGATTGTCTGGCTGGCTGGCTGTCTATACAGCGAACCTATTGGCCGGCGTCCCAGGGGCCAAGCCAGTCCAGCGCCCCCTGGTGGCTGAAAAGCTCAGCGGGGGATCTTCCCGTACTGAGCCATCCTGGAGATCAACAGCCATGTTTTTCAGGAGAGACGTCGAGCGAGCGGCTCAGGAATTGGCGTTTTGTGTTCTCGACAGCTGCATCAATGCGAATCCCAACGTTGTGACCTGAGTTATTTTTTCCTGCCGTCTGCCGTTGACAGCTGCACAAGCGATAGGAGAGAAATAAGAGGACATTTTCTTGTCGTTTGCCCAAGAGGGCCAAAACGTGAGTTGCGAAACAAAATCCACATCAACAAAAGCGGTTTGCTCACTGGCGGAGTAAAGAAAATGACCTCACACATTACCACTGCTGCGGTGACAGGCTTTCAGGCTTGCTCGGGAAAGTCCAACAGCCGAATCCAACTGGACGGAAAAGTACAAATCTGACACCACGGAATCATTTCAGATTAAGTGTTCCATTTCTACACAGCCGCTGTTTGTTCGGGGTTAGAAAAGGCCCTCAGTGTCTCTCTGCGCGACTGGCAAAGGGCAAAAAGCTGCGAAAATTGAGCTTTGGCAATGAAACTTAAACACTGCACTCAACAGAAAAAGAAAAGCCGCTCACGCATAGCTTTCGCACGGCTTCCGTCCGGCGTCTCCAGTGCTCTGGCTGAGACTGAAGTGACCTGGTGTTCAGTCCACACGCCTCGCTTTTACCCTGACCAGCTCTTGTCATTTTGTAGTCGATAGCCTTACATAACCTGCAAAGATTCATAGGTAATAAAGCTTCATTCATTCGTTCGTTCATTCGTTCATTCATTCATTCATTCGTTTGTTCGTTCGTTCTTTCGTTCGTTCGTTCGTTCGTTCGTTCAATCATTCATTTATTCATTCATTTATTCATTTTTTTTCATTCATTCATTCATTCATTCATTCATTCATTCATTCATTCATTCATTCATTCATTCATTTATTCATTCATTCATTCATTTTATTTTCATTCATTCACTCATCCATTTTCATTCATTCACTCATTCTCTTGTACAACATTTGTTTCACCTTTGTTGTTTACTTCTGATGAGGGCTTTTACAGTTTTCGTAAATTTGTTCTCATGATGTGCTTCAAACATTTGGAATGAGTTGAAGGCATTGTGCAACAATGAACGCGTCATGCAGCAAAAAGAAAATATATTGCACTGATGGACGCATTTAGCAGCAATTAATGTCATTCAGCAATGGACGCATTTTGCAATAATAAACACTTCATACACCAGTGGAAGCATATTGCAATAATAAACCTATTCTGTGGCAATGGACGCAATTTGGAATAATAAAGCTATCCTGTAGCAATGGACGTATTTTGCAATAATAAACATATCCTGTAGAAATGGACGTATTTTGCAATAATAAACCTATTCTGTAGAAATGGACGCCTTTTCCAATAACAAACCTATCCTGTAGCAATGAACGTATTTTGCAATAACAAACATGTCATGCAGAAATAGGTGCGACAAACAGCACATAGAATGATGGACGCGTTCTGCATCTACAGTTAAACACGCCATGCAGTAATGAATGCGTCATAGTATACGAGATGCATCGTGGAGAAATGGACACGTCGCGCAGCAATGGATGCGTCACGAAGCAATGGGCGCGTCACACAGCAATGGATGCGTCACGCAGCAATGGGTGCGTCATACAGCAATGGATGCGTCACGAAGCAATGGGCGCGTCATACAGCAATGGATGCGTGACGCAGCAATGGACACGCCATACAGCAATGGATGCGTCACGAAGCAATGGGCGCGCCACACAGCAATGGGTGCGTCACTCAACAATGGGCGCGTCATACAGAAACGGATGCGTCACGCAGCAATGAGCGCGTCATACTTCAATGGATGCGTCACGCAGCAATGGGCGCGTCATACAGAAACGGATGCGTCACTCAGCAATGAGCGCGACGTACAGCAACGGATACGTCGCGCAGCAATGGGCGTGTCATATAGAAACGGATGCGTCACGCTGCAATGGGCGCGTCATGCAGGAATGGATGCTTCACGCAGCAATGGGCGCGTCATACAGAAACGGATGCGTGACGCAGCAATAGGCGCGTCATACAGAAACGGATGCGTCACGCAGCAATGGGCGCGTCATGCAGCAATGGATGCGTCACGCAGCAATGGGCGCGTCATGCAGCAATGGATGCATCACTCAGCAATGAGCGCGTCACACAACAATGGGTGCGTCATACAGCAATGGATGTGTCACGCACAATGAGCGCATCATACAGCAATGGATGCGTCACTCAGCAATGGGCGCGTCACACAACAATGGGCGCGTCATACAGCAATGGATGTGTCACGCACAATGAGCGCATCGTACAGCAATGGATGCGTCACTCAGCAATGAGCGCGTCATACAGCGATGGACGCTTCCTGGAACTGTACACACGAAAACAAGCAACGCGTGCGATGTACAGTGAATGAGAAAGCAAACAGCAATGGACATGGCGCGCAGAAAAGAACGACTGGTGCAGCATTAGGCGCGTCACGCGTTGTACAGCAGTAGACGCAGTGTGTAGTGAAGAACACACTGTGCAGCAATGCGTGCGCCATGCAGCAATATACGCGACGTACAGCTGTGACCACGTCGTGCAGTACTGGGCGCCTCATATAGCAGAAATTAATGGATTATACATCAATGGTCGTGTCACACAGCAAAGGATCCTTCAAAAAGCAATGGATGCGTTTTACATCAATGGATGCGTCATGCAGAAATGGGCGCGTCAGACAGCAATGGATGCGTTTTACATCAATGGATGCGTCATAATAAAGTGATGCGCCATTCTTCAATGGCCGCGTTTTACAGCATTAGACGTGATGTAGGCAACGCACGCATCACACAGCGATGCATGCGCTATGCAAGAATGAATGCGTCACATTGTAATGAGCACATCAAACAGCAATGTGCTTCGTGCAGCAATGGATGCGTAATACGGCAATATAAGCGTCATACAGCAATAGACGCAACAAAAAGCAATCAGCACGACATACAACAATGGATGCAGTACAGCAATGGTCGCGCTGTACAGCAAGTGACGCGTCAAGTAGCAATGGACGCGTCATTAAGCGATGGACGCGTCATATAGCAATAGAACGTCTTACAGCAACTCAAGCGTCATGTAGCAATGGACGCGTCTTGCAGCAAGTAACGCGTCATGTAGCAACGGTACAGTCATTTAGCAATAGACGCGTCATTCAGCAAGTGACGCGTCATGTAGCAATGGACGCGTCACACAGCAATGGTCGTGCAACTCAACCGCTGACGCGCCGTGCAGCAAAACTGCATTGCGCTGCGTTAGGGTAAAGACGTGTAATTGCTTCAGCCTGGGCTCCAGAGAGACGGAGCTCTGCCAGACCGACGTAAAGCGTCCTGATGGATATTCCTGCTGCTAGATTGTGCATGCTCGTGGAAACGGAAGCAGCTGTGTTACGGTCGATGTAATGCCGTGGTTTTTTGGCCCTCCCTGCCGTTTGACTGACAGGGACCGTTTGGAACTTCCTCACCAACAGCAAAAAACGGAGAAAGATGGCTTTTTTTCCCTCTTCAAAGGGATGTCGTGTGTCTATTGGATGAGTTTAGCGTGAACTACATGAACATGACGACAACAGAGGGCTGCAAGATTTGTTTTTGTGCTGCTTTTTTACATACATAGTGGAGGGACGACTGTAGCAGTGGCTCTAGAGATGCAGGTGAGGGAGAGAGGGGGGAGGGAGAAAGGGGAGCAGGGGGGAGGTCAGCGACGAACGTGAGTTTCGTCCTGACGACGGGCAGACGTAGAAAACTTCAGACGGTGTGGAGCGGGGAGAGACACTTCGTAGTTTTGAACGCAGGCGAGCACGACAACTCGATTTGACCCTGGGGCAGATACTTTCATTTCAGATGGTGGAGCAGGGAGAGGTGCTTCATAGTTTTGGACGCAGGCGAGTGCGACAACTCGACTTGACCCTGGGGCGGACACTTTTACTTCAGACGGCTTGGAGCGGAGAGAGGCGGTGCTTTACACGTGATGGTCTTTTGCATTCTGAACACAGAGATGTAATACTATCTCTGACACAGGTTGGTCACGTGACTTCGAATCCACATTCCAATGATTCTACCAATCAAAATTCAACATGATCAGAAGACCATTGAGAGTAAAAAGAGGCGATTCTATTTCACTCCAATTATTTATCCCGATAGATAAACACAAATTTGGTGTTCTAATAAAACTAATCTATGAGATTTTCAGGAAATCATTTGAGAACTACTTTTAGCGCGAACGTGTCTATAAGGTTGTAAACTGCCTTGCGCACGTGCGATTGTGTATATACAGTAGTCGCCGCTTATTAAAAACACATTGGGACCGAACAAAAGTGTTTTTAATAAGCGGCGTTTTTATTAACCGGCACTTCCCGCTTCACCAAGCCGTTGCGTTTCTTCCACCTGTTAAACCACCCATTTGTAGCTTTGAATTCGGAGCGACCAAGCTGGGAAGCAATCTGTTCCGCCTTCTGACACAGGATTGGGCCGTTTACAGGTGTGTTGCGCGCTTGGATAGAGTCGAACCACCGCTTTAAGCCATCTTCTGTCTCTTTATCCTTCCCGCAGCGCCGACGCTTCCTTTGGCCTTGACTGGAGCCCTCTGCGATATCAGCCCTAAGTTCATCTTCTTTTTTCAGTGTCTGGCACAGAAATGATGCCGACACACCCAAAATGTCAGCACCCTCCCTCAAACTTTTAGAATTTAGCTCTCGGTAGCGATCAAGCAAGTCCACTTTGTCTTTGGGTGTCATTTCTGTTCTTTTTCTTTTCTTTGGAGCTGAAGTTAAAGCCATTTTCTGATTCACTGCTTATCCAGCGAGACTAGACAGTGTTGAATTGACATCTGACGGTTTGCTGACAAGGTACGTGTAATCACTGTTCACACAAACGCTGAAGCGTCTTTAGTTGTCATCTAACGGTTTGCTGACAAGAATTCACAACCAGAGATCGACTCTGACCCTCCGAACTCGCTCAATGAAGTATAAATATTGCTGTTGTATTCAAAGTCCTTATAATTAGTAGAGTTCACAATATTACACTCTTGTGATTCGAATTTTACCGCACACAAGTTTTACATTCATGGGAAATCGATGTTTAGAAAATGAACTGACGGAAAAATGGCTGCCAGTATGGAGTGTATCACAACAAGCGGAGGAATACACTCACGATGTGATATGGCATTCAGCGTGGCTGTTCAGAACGGTGGTATGCATGTTATGGAAGAATTTAGGCTATCACGTGACCAACCTGTTGCTGAGACTATATTCACTAGTCTCAGCCACGCTGAATGGGTCTTTTGTGGTTGGTTGAATTTTGCAAGCCTTGCCACTGGCGGCCGAGGGTTTATATACCCAAAGCGTGGACGCCTTAGATTCTAGTGCTCTCCCATCCAATGGAAACACTTGCGCCATGCCCACTTTACTTTGCTGTCCAATCACATGGTCCCCATATAAAGCAAAGTCATATACCAAAATTTCTTCAGTCATGTTTTGAAAATGCGGCCAATTGCACGTTTCCGCTCCGCGCTAGCACCGAGAGTGTATCAAGTTTGCGATGATTGGATAGATGGATGGTGTTTAATGGCCCAGCAACCTCTCTAGACTTTGCAAGGCCATTAAGCACAAAAATCACTAGAACAGTTCAGGGCAAACATAAGGCAAGTCAAGATGTCTCTAGTCACTTGCCTCTTATGAACCGCGTAGAGAGACGCAGTGGGCCAATTCTTAACTCAACCCTCGAACACACAGTGGAACTATGGCTGGCGAGCCATATCATACTATCGTTACTATTCTTAGCACGGTTGGCGGCCACACTAATTTACATACCACAGGTTAGTAAACACGAAGGAGGAGGGGGGGGGGGAGTGATCTCGTCACACAAACCTACTTTTAATGATGATATGCTTTTAAAGATCTAGGAGAGCACTCAGTCAAAACCATTGAGAGGTTGGCTAAAGTTATTGTAAAAATCCATCATTGAGTTCATTTGGATGAAAAAGTCAGTTCCAATCTGTAATTAATTAATTGTTAAAAACCTCACCTGAAAATATCGAAAAACAGTAAGTGACGTCACGTCGACTAGTCGCTTCAACGCACGGCATCTGTCAATGCAGTTTCCAGGAATGGCGAGTCTACACCGGCAGCGTCATTGAAGAGGAAATGCAATGCCGCTAAATGCGCAGTTGCTGAATGTTCCTTGAGAAACTCAGCTGGAGTGGGGGCGCATAGATTTCCGTGGGACCTATCATTTAACCGCCAGTGGGTGAGCTTTGTAAAAAAATGCCGTGCAAATTTTGTGCAAACATCATTCTTGGTTGTCTACAGCAAGCACTTCCCTCCCGATTGCTACTTATACACACATACCGGCTGCAGTAGATGGGATATCCGGTGAAAAAAAAAGAAGCTACCACTGAAGGCAGTTCCATCCATACATGAGCATGACTGATCGCGACCGACGACTGTTGCCGGCCGAAACCTCAAAGAGAGACGAATGCCGATGCTTTAGCAACTTCTACAAGTACAAGTATTTCGACGTGTCAGGCAGCCACAACCCCAGCGACAACGGTCACTTGCATTCTTAGATCAAGTGTTGTCTCTGCTAGAGTTTTTCCTACACTTGGTGTTACACGTGCTGGTGGAGCATCTGACACAAATGCGTTTTTGAGTTAGTGTTGCAGCCAGTGTGAGGCAATCTAGGAGAGAAAATATTTGCATGGCATTTGCTAATAGCTGCA
>JAWQFJ010014326.1:0-5000 GCA_034096865.1 Theodoxus fluviatilis | reverse complement strand
ATGACGTATTATTTTCCGCAGCTGCGCAGAAAACGGCTGTTGTGCAGGCTGCAAGAGGGCCGCAATTACTGTCACCGATGCGCACGTCAGAAGTGGTTATCTGGGGACAAGAATCTGCTTTCCGTTCAGTCTAGGGTAGTCCAGCTGAGGGGCGTTTTCTTTCGATAGATATTCTAACCATTCGCCCGCTCGCCCGTGGCGAGTAAATATTTTCTCGGGCTAGATGAAGCTGCCGAATCGCTCACCCCGTCGTGCGAGCAAATGGAAAGAAAAGAAAAGAAAAGAAAAGAAAAGAAATGAAAAGAAAAGAAAAGAAAAGAAAAGATGGAGTACTTGGATGCTGTTTCCAACCGTCACACATCGGTCACGTGATAAGACAAAGCCAGTTTTATCGAGAAACCGCAGTCCCGCCCACTCATTCCTGTTGAATATTTTGATTGTGGGGAACTAATTGATTGAGGACTTGTCAATTGAAAGAAATACAATTAATCACTCTTTTAGCGTTTTACCGGGCACAGAGAAATGTTCTCTCCCTTCAACAAACCTTTCCTCATGTGAGGAGACCTTCAGTTTGTTAATTGGTTCGTTCGTTATTTGGCATACAAAAAAGGTGGTCTATTCTTAGCCTCCGCCTAGCCTCACGCAAGACCACAGCGCAAGAAAGTAAAAACCCAGAGTTCTCCCGTCCCAGGGATCGAACCACGGCACTGCGCCTCGCACATAATCAAACGCCAAGGCTTGCTCGCCCACATCCGCCTGTCTAAAGACAGGGTTTCAGAAGGAGAGGAGAGGTGGAGGAGCTGACTATGCACTCATGCAGGAGGGGGGACTTCTGGTTATGGGGCTACCAGGAGCTGGTGATTTGCATGTAAATAATTAGCATGTTGTTGAGAAAGCTCCTTTTTAAGACGATTAAACCAACACTCACGCAGTCACGAAGGTGCATCATAGATGTTCACCTTCTACATTCATACTCATTCACGCACACAGGGTTACAACACACAGGGTTACAACACACAGGGTTACAACACTCAGGGTTACAACACTCAGGGTTACAACACTCAGGGTTACAACACTCAGGGTTACAACACTCAGGGTTACAACACTCAGGGTTACAACACTCAGGGTTACAACACTCAGGGTTACAACACTCAGGGTTACAACACTCAGCGTTACAACACTCAGGGTTACAACACTCAGGGTTACAACACACAGAATCAACACAGGGTAGCAGCAGATAGGGAACTGCCAGAAATTAAAAACTCAGTGTTCTCCCATTCGTTGTGCCCCAAGTGACGTGCCAACAAAACAAAACAAAATCGTCTTAAAGAGGAGTTTTCTCGACAGTATGTCAACTATTGAAATGTAGGTCACCAGCGCCAGGGGGCGAGCGAGAGGGTTAACTCTCCTCGGCTGCAGTCACCACTTCCAATGTGTAGGGGCGCGTTGCTTACGCTAGGAACCTTGCAAGATCTTGCGAGGAATAAACCTACTTGCCAACTAGGTAGGCTAGGGAACGCACCCCTACTACGATTGACGGAGGTTTGCTATCTCCAAGCGCTCACTAGTTTTGAAGGTTTGGTTTTGTGAAGGTAAATTTTGCGATCCCTTTTGCTTTCATCTGAGTCTCAAAGAACTGAGTTTTTATTGTTCTTCCCATCTGAATGTAAACCATTGGTCCTCATGATAAGTTGGAAGGGAAGGGAAGTTCTTGTAAATAATTTTTGTTTTTTTACTTTGGCACGTCATAGACATTGAACCAAAGCTAACGCAGTCATACAGAGGGGTAGGTGCATCGTAGATGTTCACCAAGTATCATTCACGCACAGACAGAATTACACGCATGGACATATTTACGACACAGGGTTGCAGCCAGTGTAACATTGTCAGGATATTTAAATAAAACCAGATCTTTCCCGTCCCTAGGGATAGAAGCGTGACACTGGGCCACATCAACAATTGACGTTAACTCAGTCACGGCTTCGACAGAATAATGAATAAACCGATCGTTCAGATCGCACATCTCGCTCTGTCTGACTCGGAGTACGATCGTTATGAGATCTTAATATTTCAGACAAGAAGGAAGGGCAGGGAAGTTCCTGTACAAACTATTTTTTTGTTTTGGCATATCGTAGTCGTTGAACTAAAGTAGTCTCGCAGAGAGGTAGGTGCATTGTAAATGTTCACCAAGTATATAGTCACTCACGCACAGAGATCCTTCGTTTACATGGAAAGCTGGTCAGAGCGTACTGCGCATGCGCCATTTCCAAAACGGCAGCGGAACTATCAAGTGGTCTATTCTCGTTGTTCTCAATTTATTCTAGAGTATATAAGGCGCCAGTGAGAGTGTAAAAGCGCGTGACGAGGAGACAACAGAAAGCGCAAGAAAAACACTGGGGAATTGCACTGGGGGCGTTTGTTAGGCGCAGAATCTCGAGGGTATCGCGAGGGCTAGGCGTTGCCTACGTTTCTCGCTCACAAGGAGGCACTCGCCGTGATGGATGGAGGCCGAGGGAGCTCCCTCCCTGCGTCCCGCTGCGGAGGCCCGGATGTACTAAAATGGCGGAGTCCCTGCCAATTGCGATGCCGCTGATAGACGGCATTGCCTGTAATGTGCTTCTCAGGGCCCGAGAATGGAAAAGTGTTCGTACACGGAAGTATTTGCTGTTCGAGTGTTCATTTGAATATTTTGAAAAGTAGGTGTATAGGTTATTTCTGGACATACACGGCCGACATTTTTTTTTCGCTTTCAAACACGCGACTCTTTATACGTACGCTCTTTGAAATATGTCCCTTGAATTGATAGAAAGAAATAGAGACTTAACATTATTTTCAAAAAAATTGTCTACAGTTGAACCCGGGGTGCTTTTTTTCGTTGAAAAAGTTCCCGTGCCATTCGATATGACACCATGGTGTGTTATGTGAAGTGAAAAACTTCTGTGATATCTGTATCGTCAGTTATTTCGTCTGTCGACAACTTCTTCACCGACTCTGGCGCCGGGACGCAGTCGTCTTCTCTTGGATTCCACCTTGCCAGTTGATGATTGGCCGTTTTTTAGCTGTAGGAGCGTCTCGCTCTCCCTCAACTAGCCATCGAGGGAGTTATACGCCTAACAAACGTGCCCAGTGACTTCTCCGTTATGCCAATTTTTAACTTAGATATAAATCTTGGCTAATATTCACAAAGTTTTGGCAAATTACTTATTGGCTAATATTCGGAAAAAAATAGACCACGGGCGCGTTTGTTTGGCCCAAAATCTCGAGATTCTCTCTGAACGGCTAGTCGAGGGCAAGTGAGACGCTCCTACAGCTAAAAAAACGGCCAATTATCTAGCAAGGCGGAAGAACATGGCTGCGTCCCGGCGCCAGAGTCGGTGAAGAAGTTGCCGAAAGACGAAATAACTGACGATACAGATACCACAGCAGTTTTTCACTTCACAGAACACACCATGGTGTCATATCGAATGGCATGGAAACTTTTTCAACGAAACAAAAAACACCCCAGGTTCAACTGTAGACAATTTTGTCGAAAATATCATGCCTCGATTCCTTTCGATCAATTCAAGGGACATAATTCATAGGGCGTGCGTATATGGTGTCGCGTGTTTGCAAGTGAAAATATTTTTTTCGGGGTAGTATGTCCAAAATAGCCAATACACCTACCCCTCTAAATATACAAATGAACAATCAAACAGCAAATAGTTCTGTGTACGTACACTTTTCCATTCTCGAACCCTGAGATGCACATTACAGGCACTGTTATCTCCGAACACCAACCCAACTCGCACTGTCTCCGCCATTTTGGTTCATCCGGGTCACTGCAGCGGGAAGCATCGAGGGAGCTCCGGACCACCCTCGGCCCCTCGCCTTCACGGCGAGTGCGTCCTCATGAGCTAGGAACTTAGGAAACGCCTAGCCCTCGCAATTCTCTCGAGATTTATGGCCAAACAAACGCGCCGCACTATTTCGCCAAGTCTCGGCAAATATTTAGCTTCTTAATAGCTTGACGAAACCAAGCCAAGATCTTGCAAACAAAGGACATTTGCAATGTGGCACAGTAAGTGTGCAATGGCTGTAAATACAAACGAAGCGACTTTTTTCCCCCGCCATTGTGCTCTGAGCTTATCAAACGAATATCTTGCGCCAATAGCTATTGGCATTACCTATCGAGCCAATATCCCAAGTCTTGGCAAATATTTGTCAAGTCTTGGTGAAAACCAATTAAGAACCGGAACACGACCAAATATTCAGCGACCATATCCCTAGACCCGGCAAATTTTAACCGAATACTTGGCCAGTATTTGCCAAGACTGGGCAAACACCAGTTCAGAACCGGCTCTATAAGGAGTGATCAGTCCTCTACTGGGTTGTGCCCCTACACTGAGATGTACACCAGAGAGTACACGCGTGAGATGCAGCGTTCTAGGAGAGAACGCAGCGAAAAGACGAGTGAGATAATAATAATAATAATAATAATAATATTAATAATATTAATAATAATAATAATAATAATAATAATAATAATAATAATAATAATAATAATAATAATAATAATAATAATAATAATGTGTGGATTTATATAGCGCCTTACCCTGAGTTAAGACATGCTCAAGCGCAGACACAGCGATTCTGTTGCCCCTGGGATCAAGCCCCCTGAGTGGAGTGCGTTTATGGTAATGTTGATGACTGATTTTGTCGCTGTGTATCGACCAGTGCGTGAATAAAGATTTTGAAGATGACCACTGGATTATGTGGACTTGAACTTCCCGGCGCAAGCTGGCGAAAACCCGTAAAGACAGGACTTTACGAAGGAGACAAGACGCACCATCTTTACCTGTGCTTTCAAAAACATGTATAATGTCTAGTGCCAGAAGTCTGCTTGAGAAAGAAAGACATGAGCCTTACCTGGAGTGCTGGCGCCAGAGTCTTCCGATCCAGCTTGCAATCACACCGGCAGCCCAACAGGTTGTTGTCGTACTCCAGTTTTGTCAGAGGAGCTT
>JAWQFJ010014325.1:0-12496 GCA_034096865.1 Theodoxus fluviatilis | reverse complement strand
TTAGCAGTCAACATTTGTGATCAATGAAACAAATGAACTGCAATACTTGAATTGTTTGGAACCTACTTTCGGTCGGTCGGTCGGTCGGTTGGGTCGGTCAGTCGGTCGGGCGGTCAGTCGGTCGGGCTGTCAGTCAGTCGGTCGGTCAGCCGACCGGCCTGTCTGTCTGTCTGCTTGTTTGTTTGTTCATTAGTTCAAAGCAACTTTAATCAAGTAGCAGGTGCACATGTGTTACAGTATACTCACCCTTCCCCATTTCCTCCACTGCTTGCTCTCTGACTGGCCCCTTGGGCTGACCCTTGACCTCCCTCCTTCTTGCCCTCTGCCCCCTCCTCTCCCTGTCTTGGGCCCTGGCTTTGGCCATAGACCGGGTAGCACACAACGTCTCTTCGAAGAAGTGGCGTGCGGAACTCCACGCTGTGGTTGAAGCTTCGGTCTGCTACCTTTTGGAGCTGGGAGGAGATGAGAGACTGGGCATAGCTCATGGCAGTGGAACTGCTTCCCTTTGCAGCTGCCTCCCAGGCATACCTGGACATAGCCATGTCTCGAGAGGTGGGGGGCAGAGGGGGTTCGCTGGGTGCCAAGGAGCTGGCGTTGGGGGAGGAGAGGGTGGACTGGAAAAGCTGGCGCTTGATGGGATCCTCAGTGAAGGTGCTGTTCACTGTGGAGAAGTCCAACGAGCTCTGGCCATCATAACTCCTGTTCATTCGGGACTGAAAATCAAAGCAGAAAGCGGTTAAAACTCATTTGAAGCACATTAGAGAAATCAGAGAAGAAGAGTAAAATGACCATTTTAGTCACATCTAGCAGTACTGTTCAACTCAACAAAGAACTGTAAATCACGTCACAGTACGATTCAGTTCAGCAAGGCACAGTACAATTCAGTTCAGCAAGGCACAGTACACTAGAGTGTAGTGCAGCACAAATCACAGGAGTTTAACTTTCAACGTCCTGTGCCGCTCCTAACCACTCCTGAGGCTAAATACTATGCCTCTTTTAACCGCGCGCGATTCATGCGTTACATACCAAGGGAGATTACACTGGCAGGAAGCTCCTTAGCACTGAAGGAAATTATTGCACTACTTCCAGATGGTTATTGCATCTCTGGGAATTTTTTCAACTGTTTTCAATACATTTCTGCTGAGTTATTGGAATTTTTTGTTCATTTTTGGCGGGCGTTTCTCATTGCAAAGATGGCGGACATTGATTGTGAGTTGGAAATCTCAAGGAAATCTGAAAACATAATGCGAATGTGTGCACTCATTCAGTGCTGATGTGACACAGACCTCCGCGGCTCTGGTTACCAGCGAACGCAGGCTTCAAGCAGCAAGGTCATGCTAATTTTAGGTCAGGCGAGGTGTGAAGGAGATAAGGTTTTGCCCGAGACCAGCGGCCAACTAGAGTGCGGTTGAAACAGCCGTGAGTAGTTCAGACAATGACTTGTTTTTATTGAAATGGTTCGATCTAAATATCTTGGACTTGGAGACTCCAATCAGAGTGATGTAACTGTTTCCAGTGTCCACACGAGTGATTTGTCGGACTTCAAGGAGCAAATTATTTTGACTTCATCATCGGATGATGATTTCAGTGACGCCAAATGGTCAGACACTGTGGAGGAGTTTGCTAATGATCCTTTCGTAGAAACAGTTGGTCCACGCATACCACTCAGACTTGATGCAGAACCAGTTGAGTATTTTCTGCAACTCTTTCCAGAGGAAATGTTCGTCATGATCCATGACTAGACTTCAGGCGAGGCACAATGGCAAACAGAACAATCAAAACCTTCTTGGAGGAGATGAATAACAATCTGAGCATTGTTTCTGATGGATGGCATTCAGCTGCCAGCTCACATCAGGTTCTACTGAAGCACCTGATGTGAGCTGAGACAGCCAGCAATTGCCGATGTTATGTCAAGGAATCGTAACGAAATCATCACAAATTACACAGTGTTTATATTTATAGAAAAATATTTTTGGTCTATTTCCATTTATTTACCTGTAATTATGCTAATTACATGCAAATAAAGCAAAGAAAAATAAATTTAAAAAACACTGTGTACTTGATCTTAGAATGACCAACATTCATTTCTGATTACACACAAAAAATTTCTTACAGATCCATACAGTATAATACAAGTTAGAATTTTTTTAACAAATGAACCGCGTCATGTGTCATTTTCTCTAAAGCCTTACAGGACTGAGGCTTGTAGTTGTGAAATTCCTTATAGGATGTTAAGAGTTAAAACCAGCACAGTTAACCTTTAGAGTGCCGCAGGCGGATGTATCCGTCACACGCTTTCTTTCCTAAACAGCCGCAGGCGGATCTATCTGCCCAAACGATAGGGCCTATTTATAGAGACAGTATCTAAGAGTTGTGGGACGGAGAGCTCTTTCGACAGTGGAGTACACGAAAGAGACCTAGTTTTTGCATCTGCTTGCACTATTTTGATTTTTTGAACGCTGTGGATTTTTCTGCAAATTTGTTTATGTGATCGATTGACACAGTTCAAGTTTTGTTTACGTCATCATAGACTATGAGGTATTAGTCAAATTTTCTTTGATTCTGACTCGGAGGAGGAGTTTTGGGGGTTTGAGGACGAAGAGGATCTCTTGGAGAGTGTCCAACTGTCAATCGTAGTGCATGATTCTGAGGTTTAGGCACGTGAGGTAGAAATTCCGACGATTGCTCCGAACGGATATGACCATCAGTGGTTACATTTGTGAGATTCTGGAATAAGAGCAAGCTGCAAACTATGGACAGTGAAGTTAATTTTTGTTTTCCACATTGTTAATTTTTGGGGGAGTTTGCCTTCCTATGTAGCCAAATTCTAGTGATTGCATCAGAAAGAGCATGGACTTTTCTGTTAGAACACCAACAATCATGATTTTTGGTTGAATACAGAAATTTTATTGTAATTTCAAACTAAAGAAGGGTCGTTTTTCCTGTACGATGAAAAAATAATCTGGCTGTAGGGGGAAAAAAGGCCCAAAATTGCTGGCATTCTAAAGGTTAATAAGGATACACTACAATGCAGTTCAACACATTACACTCCACCAGAGCCTGGTGCAGCACAAATCAAACACTTGAGAGCAGCGGGGCACAGAAGGATACACTATCATACAGCACTGCCCAGGGAGCAGCGGGGCACAGAAGGATACACTATCATACAGCACTGCCCAGGGAGCAGCGGGGCACAGAAGGATACACTGTCATACAGCACTGCCCAGGGAGCAGCGGGGCACAGAAGGATACACTATCATACAGCACTGCCCAGGGAGCAGCGGGGCACAGAAGGATACACTATCATACAGCACTGCCCAGGGAGCAGCGGGGCACAGAAGGATACACTATCATACAGCACTGCCCAGGGAGCAGCGGGGCACAGAAGGATACACTATCATACAGCACTGCCCAGGGAGCAGCGGGGCACAGAAGGATACACTATCATACAGCACTGCCCAGGGAGCAGCGGGGCACAGAAGGATACACTATCATACAGCACTGCCCAGGGAGCAGCGGGGCACAGAAGGATACACTATCATACAGCACTGCCCAGGGAGCAGCGGGGCACAGAAGGATACACTATCATACAGCACTGCCCAGGGAGCAGCGGGGCACAGAAGGATACACTATCATACAGCACTGCCAAGGGCTGCCAGCCCCAAGCACACTGGAATACCTGCATGATGATGTCAGAGAAAAGCTGGCGTTCCTGTGCCTGCACTTCCTGTAGAATGGCAATGGCCTGGGCATCAGGGTTCTCTCGCCGAAGGATGTCTGCCACTCGATCCACCATCCGCCGCCCTCCTAAATCGGCTGTGTCACCATGACTACCATGGTACAGGTCAAGGCCACCAAACAGGTCAAGGGCCTGGAATAGAAATACAGTTCATGATTACTAACTAGACCTGGCATTCAGCTTCCCGGGTTGATACAAGCCTCCACAATTACAAGCTGGCATGGAACCTTATGTATTCTAGAGGTAGTACTCAAAGCAGCTCAATGATCAGAGGTTTTATTGTGGCACAAGCCTACCTGTATTCTGGTAGAAAACACCCTGGTTCCATTCTGTCCCGAGTCAAATCTGACTTGTCACTATACTCTTACTATCCAGTAGAGATTTCCCAGTAGTCATGCTGCCTCAGCTATCTAACATTTCTGGCCTGATCACTTGATAATGCTTGTTGAAACTCTCTTTCTCAAGAGTCAATGTCCTGTGACAGCTGATTATTATCACACAACATCTTCTTTGGCTAGTCAGTCCTATCCCGGGACAAAAGACCTTCTCTCATTTGCAACAGATGGATGCAGCAGCCTGGTGTGGAGCTCAGGTCATCTGCTTTTTACTACTAGTAGAAAACACCCAGTATTACTATTGCTCTCCATTCCTTCTGGCATGAAACTATGCTCCCAACATTTCCATAAAAATCCACCAAGGTTACACACCCACTGCTAGACTATCAGCATTCCAGATGAAACCAAATGAGATCAACTATGCTCTCCAGCAGCTGTGACTTCATCCATTTAAAATCTCATCATTCAGAGAAGAAGAAAAAACAACACCCAAATGAATCCACTCCTTTGACTCTGGCCTGGTCCACCAAGAATCCCATCACTCAAGAAAAAAGTTAACCAAAAGAATTCTCTCTCTCTCTCTCTCTCTCTCTCTCTCTCTCTCTCTCTCTCTCTCTCTCTCTCTCTCTCTCTCTCTCTCTCTCTCTCTCTCTCTCTCTCTTTCTTTCTTTCTCTCTCTCCCCCCTCTGTTTTGTTTTGTTCTCATCAAACCAGAACCCAACTGTTAAAAAAGAAATTGTCTGAAACAATTCTCTCAGATCTGACCTGGTTGACCAAAAATCGCATCATTCAAGAAAAAAGCCATTAAACAGAATCACATCAATCCAGATTCAAAAAGAAAGTGTCCAAAACATTTCATCTCCCTCGGTTCTGACCTGGCCCACTGAGAATCCCATCATTCAAGAAAAAAGTCATTAAAAAGAATGTTGTTTCACAGTTCTACCTGGTCCACCAAAAACCCCATCATTCAAGAAAAAAGTCATTAAAAAGAATTACATCAAACCAGAATCGCAGCTTTTGAAAAGACAATGGTCCATAACAATTCTGCCCCTCAGTTCTACCTGGTCCACCAGGAACCCCATCACGGGAGAAAAAAGCCATAAAAACAATGCTGACCTGGTCCACTGAGAGGTGGGAGTCTTCGCTGCTCTGGTCATCAGGCTTGGTGCTGCCAGAGCCACGCGTCTCCTCTCCCTCATAGTTGTACTGTGCCCTGGGCCTTGCCCCACCCCCTCCCACGCGGCCACGGCCCAGCTCTTCCAGGTGGTCTGGGTTGCCCACAAAGCGTCCTGTCTCATCGTACTCCAGGTCCGCCCCGTAGTCCCACAGCAGCCTCCTCAGAGCAGAAAACAGCAGTTGAAAAAGGCAGAAGGGAAGAACAGAGGTGAGGTGGAAATTGGCCACTCCCCCCCAATAAAAAAGAGGAAACATTTTCCCAGAGTCCAGGAATGAAGCAGTAAAAGCAGAAAATGGTAGATACTTTTAGTGGAGATCAAAATTTTTTAAAGCGAAAATCTGCCAAACGGAAAATTCCCACCTCTGGAAGACATCATGGAATTATTGTCTGCTGAAAGTAGGTGGCCATATCAGAGAAAGGCTGTCATCAATCAGAACTAGTTTCCCTGCAAATGACACTCCACACACATCCAAGAACTTCATTTAGTCCTACCTGTTTCGATCAGGGGTGGTAGACGTGGAGGGGACTGCCTCACTGCCAGCCTCTGAGCCTCTGGGGGTATCAATTGGAGGGGCTGGTGGGGGGTGGGGGGCATCCAGGGAGGACTGGATCTCAGTCAGGTCAAGGTGGAGTTGGTTGTAGTCCAGACTGCCAGCAGCTCCAGCTCCAGCTCCCGCTCCAGCACGGCATCGGCTCAGGTAGCCATAGCCTGCAGCCTGCGACTTGGCCAGCACCTGGGAGGGGAAGAGACAGGGGATGATGCTACAGAGAATAACAATGGAGAATGGATCATTTGGCCAAATGACAAGGAGGAAAATACTAACAAATAGAGACCCACATGTGGTTGAAAAGGCATGACAAATACTACTGTATTTCCATCACAACCAGTGCACAAATACCACCCGTTAAAAGTGAGCTACAAACTGAAGCATTTCATATTTTCCTTGCACAAGAAATATTGCAAATCCTATTTTGTAACTGTTCATTTTTTTATAGCTATATCCTTAAAACTTATACCTACTGTTACAGACCATCCAGCAAACCCTTATGTCTTCAACTGATTCACAACTGCCATGTCAAGCGGCATCTTTACAAGGCTTCATGCAATTATCGAAAAAAAGATCCTCACATGTAAGGATCTATTCAGCAGTTCAACATTTTAAAAAGTACAAAATAGACTAAACATTATTCTCTGATCCTCAGCCAGTCACCATTCTCACCCATTCATCAATCTACACACCAGTCCCAGCATTGCCCATGCCTCACCTGTTTGTAGCTGTCCAGGTAGGCAGTCTCTGAGAGCACGGACTTGACCCTGGCGTCCAGAGAGTCTCTGTCTGATCCTCCTCCCCCCCTGGAACCCATCACCTGTCCCCCAGCCCCTCCCCCCAGCTCCTGCTGGCCCCGTCCAATTTCTGAGGTGCGGCACACCAGGGAGGAGTCTCGCACGCTGCCACGCAGATCTGGAGGCTGGGCTCTCCGCATCTCCACCGAGCTGAATACAGATAAGGCAGCATTAATCAGGCAGTGTCACTGGTGAAAGAGCAAAGCGGTGTCTTAGAAAAACAGTGGAGATCTTCGGTTACTGTCCAAGAGATCATGAGGCACATGTCTGTGTTTCAAAAATCCTTGCAAGGCGTGTCAGGTGAAAGGCAGAAAAATCTCGACTACCTTGATAATTTTGAAAATGAAGCACAGAGTGACAGCTTGAGCATTAACAATTCATTTGATTGATCATCCTATACTATATTATCATTACAGTATTCCTCTTTTTTTAATAAACCCCCCCAAAAAAAATTTCTGTTAAATACAAGTGAGGAATTAGAATTTTCATCATAATCAAATTTTAATCTTTCACAGCTAGTAAACCATTGCATATCAGAAACATGACTTTCAGTGAGACACTCCACAACACGTACCAGTGCATCTGTGTACTTATCATTCAGCTGGAAAAAATCACATCAAGCCAAGTTGAGACAACTAACACTGCACAGCAAACACTAGCTCTCTACCTGGGTATTCTGGCATAGGAAATCTGTGACTCTGCAATGTTCAGTTTGGCACCAACTGACACCACGGCCTGGCCAGGCTTCGAGCCAGGTCTTGCAGCAGACACAGCTGGTGGCTGGGTGCCGGCTCCATCTTGCATTTGAGTTCTCCTCTTGTAGACCTCTGTTAGAGCCTGCAGACCTGCTAACTCCCTGTCAGGAGCAGTGCTGGTCTTGCCGCTGCAGAGAATCAGATGTAAACATGCTTGTGGAAATTGCTGTCCCACTCTGAGCAGGCTGTCACCATAGGCTGATTGGAGGCAAACAGCACAGTCTGGAATCACTGATGGCATGACAGCTAAGTTAAAGCTTTACAGCAGCCCCCTGAGGCATTGATGGTAAGAATAGACCCACAATTTTTCCTCACAAAATTTGCAAAAGGTAAACAAGTTGAGAAATTCAAACATGTCTCATCTTTACTTTGACCAGCTCAAGTGGTTTTCGTGAGCAATGGCCTGACATAACTTACAAATGCTGACAGGCCCTAAAACTTCATTCCATTGTTTATGCATTCATTCTTTACCAGCAGTTCCTGTTATATGCACATGCATGGGGGGATATGGGTATGTTATGCAATTAATGTCTCATTCTCAAGGCATTTAAGAAGTCTTCATTTTCAAAGACGATAAACTTTCTTGACTTTGGACCTTGGACCTGCACACTTCACATTACACACAAGAGATTATGACTGCTGCAGATTATAGAGCACTTCATTTTCAATTTGAGACTGTAATTGAAAGTCAAAACTAGCCCATCACTATTAACACTGAAGGTCATATCAAGATTAATCAAGAATACCTTCTAAAAAGCTAGCAAACAAACACCAATGGAGCAATAACAAAGCTCTATTAAACCTTCACTCAATACTACAAAATAACAAACAAAAAATAGTGCACTCACTAAACCAACCCCACTTCAAAACCTATAGAGTTGTGCTGGATCACAAATGTTGCTATGCACACTGCACACTGTAGATACTTATCTACAGCTAACAAACACAATCCTAATGCAGCCGTTACCCCCACCACTGATAAAGGTGTACTCACCTGGAATCAGTGGTCTTCACATTATTAACTCCCCCAGCAGCTGAAGCAGGTCTGTCTTGAAGACTGTGGGATGTGGCACTGCTGCCGTCACTGGCAGCAGCGGCTGAGTTGCCAGTCTTGCTCCAAATGGGTTCCATGCTGCCAACCACTCCATCTGGCACTCCCCTGGCTCTTGCCAGGTTTGAGTGGCGGTTGGAGGATGCGGTAGAAGCAGCTGAGGCAGAGCCCTGCAGAGCTGGAAAAATGAAGACTTAATATGTCAAAATTTGCTGCCATTCATTAAAGATTCATGTACTGTGCTGTCTCTACATCAGCTTGATCCCTTTTCCTGATAGAAAATGCAATACAATGCACACGAACACATGTCCACATGCAAAAAGGTGCACATACATACACACACGCACAGTTTCTCTCTCTCTCTCTCTCTCTCTCTCTCTCTCTCTCTCTCTCTCTCTCTCTCTCTCTCTCTCTCTCTCTCTCTCTCTCCCTCTCCCTCCCTCTCTCTCTGTCTGTCTGTCTGTCTCATGCAAGCACATGCCCATGCACCAGACCTGCCTACCCCCCCTAAGGCCAATTCGGGAGATTCTGAAAAACAGGCCTGGGTCCGGGGGGGGGGGGGCCAATGCGCTGGTGGGAAGGTGGGAAGAAACAGGCCTAAATCGGGAGTCTCCCGAATTTTTCGATAGAATAGGCAGGTCTGCGTGTTTTCCACAGTGAGAGATTGAGAAATCGCAGAGGCAAATCCCACAGTGAGCGAAATAGGCGCCCTTCGCTGACTTCTCCAAGTTCTCGAACATTGTATGGTACTCAGCTTTCCATTTCTGTGAGTATTTCACTTTCTTCTGAATCTTCTTTGGTGCTGTAGATGTCGATTCAATTTCATCCTCGTCCATTTCATGCAAACGTGTCCCTTCCTTTTTACCCGCCATTGCAAACGCGATGAACAGAGCGTCGCGACCACAGCCGAGCCGAGCACGCAGTCTTTCAAGGTTAGCGATTGGACACTGTACATCCGAGTAAACCAATCACAACAGCCGAAGCAAAGACGTTTGGCGGCACCGGAAGGCGTACTCAGCCTATGCGTCTAAAAGCCTGAAACATGTATAACACGGAATAACTTCACATTTTTATTTTTTCGTAGGCTTCATTGATCAAAATCGGGAGAATTCAAAGCCTAATCGGGAGGTCGGAAGAAACAGGCATAAATCGGGAGTCTCCCGATTTTTTCGGGAGAGTAGGCAGGTCTGCCATGCACACAAAGAGGAATGCCTCCATGCACACAACACACACATATACAACACACACACACAACACACACACACATACAACACACACACACACACAACACACACACACACGACACACACACACACAACACACATTCACACACACATACACACCTGCACTGGCTGGAGGTTGCTGCCGAGATACCAGAGAGGTAGGCAGGGAGGGGACCCTGGTTGGAGCACCATCACTGGTGCCACTTCTCCCTTGTTCCTGGTCCTGAGTCTGGGATGCTGGTAAAAGGGAATAGTCAGGAGAGTGAAGAGCACCATGTCCTGCTCTTGCTGCCTTCTGCTCCACTTCCTCCAAGAACTTGGTGGCTCTCCAGGCAAGGCTTTCTTCTGAGAGCTGAGTGGGAGACAAGCTACTCCGCATCAGCTTGTGTCGATCTGCCACAGACATGTAGTCTTGGGAAGCTTCAGGAAGATCCCCTCCTGCACTTTTTGGGCGTTCAGGCAGACCATTGGAGAGACTAGCAGTTTTCTTGGAGTCCTGTTGGGATTTGGATGATGGAAGCAGCTCCTTGACAGTCGATCCAGTACTAGCACTGCATGATGACATTGCTGGTGATGGCCCTCTGCTGTCTGGAGCTTGCAGTTTGGCCGAGTTAGAGATGTCCTCTGGTCTCCGATTGGCTGAAAGGCTGTCCCAGGGTCTGAGACCTGTAACTTTCCCTCCATCTTGCCTCTCACATGACTGGTACTTGCCCTGAACTGTGCCTGCACTAAGACCCTGACTGCTTCCCTTCTGGTCCATGCCACTGTTGTTGTGGTTCTCTCCAACAATTTCTGGAATGCTGGGCAGAGTCAGGGTTTGTCGGCCTCCAGTAGCATTGTCAGTCCAAGACAGGCCAGCACTGTCTGATGCACTGGCACCCAAGTCATTCACTTTGGAGCTGGTCTTGAGTGGATCAAAGGCACTGTAGGAAGGCAATGTTGATTCCTTCGAGGCTCGAGAATCACCATCAGCCGACACTCGGGATGGCCTCTCACGACCAGAGACACGGGGAGTGCAGTTAGTGTCTGATTCAGGACCGGTTCCATATGGATTCCAATCATTGTCTGAGAGTCCAGCAGCAGTCTCAGGGTAGTGTCCTGAGCGGTCCTGAAGCTTGTGGTCCCCGTCAGATGAGATGTCTGAACTGTCGTTCTCTGACAGGTTCTGACCAGTTCTGGCCAGTCCACTCAGGTATTCCTTGGAAATCTCAGAGATGGCTGACTGCAGGGCTATGCTGTGGGTGCTGGTCATGCTATCACCATGGCCACCAGACTGGTCCATGGCAAGCTCACTCTGAACTGTGAACGCACAACACAATGGCGGTGGTCTTTATTTCCACATTCACAGTGACATGGTATACTCACAACAAAGTACAGCATCATAGACATCTGCGTTACTGCAAACTACACAGTGTAATTAAAACCTAATCTTAGTGAAATAGTGATGACATGCTTTTTTATGCAAACCTGTACAGCGTGCCATCTCTCCAGTTTTGCAACTCGGGCTCATTGTTCTAGATTTAGTGATCAAGATAGGGACAACAAGTAGCTCCATCCCAAGGTCATCATGTTACGGCTAAATCAAGAACTGTGAGTCACAGGAAGGAAACATGAGATGGAGCAGCTGGGGCCTGGCTTACTGCTGCCTCAATGCAGGGGCCTGGGTTACTGCTGCCTCAATGCAGGGGCCTGGCTTACTGCTGCCTCAATGCAGGGGCCTGGCTTACTGCTGCCTCAATGCAGGGGCCTGGCTTACTGCTGCCTCAATGCAGGGGCCTGGCTTACTGCTGCCTCAATGCAGGGGCCTGGCTTACTGCTGCCACAGTGCAGGGGCCTGGCTTACTGCTGCCTCAATGCAGGGGCCTGGCTTACTGCTGCCACATTGCAGGGGCCTGGCTTACTGCTGCCTCAATGCAGGGGCCTGGCTTACTGCTGCCTCAATGCAGGGGCCTGGCTTACTGCTGCCTCAATGCAGGGGCCTGGCTTACTGCTGCCTCAATGCAGGGGCCTGGCTTACTGCTGCCTCAATGCAGGGGCCTGGCTTACTGCTGCCTCAATGCAGGGGCCTGGCTTACTGCTGCCTCAATGCAGGGGCCTGGCTTACTGCTGCCTCAATGCAGGGGCCTGGCTTACTGCTGCCTCAATGCAGGGGCCTGGCTTACTGCTGCCTCAATGCAGGGGCCTGGCTTACTGCTGCCTCAATGCAGGGGCCTGGCTTACTGCTGCCTCAATGCAGGGGCCTGGCTTACTGCTGCCTCAATGCAGGGGCCTGGCTTACTGCTGCCTCAATGCAGGGGCCTGGCTTACTGCTGCCTCAATGCAGGGGCCTGGCTTACTGCTGCCTCAATGCAGGGGCCTGGCTTACTGCTGCCTCAATGCAGGGGCCTGGCTTACTGCTGCCTCAATGCAGGGGCCTGGCTTACTGCTGCCTCAATGCAGGGGCCTGGCTTACTGCTGCCTCAATGCAGGGGCCTGGCTTACTGCTGCCTCAATGCAGGGGCCTGGCTTACTGCTGCCTCAATGCAGGGGCCTGGCTTACTGCTGCCTCAATGCAGGGGCCTGGCTTACTGCTGCCTCAATGCAGGGGCCTGGCTTACTGCTGCCTCAATGCAGGGGCCTGGCTTACTGCTGCCTCAATGCAGGGGCATGCTGCTCAGCCTCTCTAGTTGGCAAATAATAGGCCGGTGTCAACATGTGTCAGATGTTTGACTGCTTTTTCATCTGCTTTCATCATGTTGACACCGGCCTATTCCTTACAACATCTTGCAAGATTCCTAGTGTAAGCAACGCGCCCTAGGATTGCTGCATGGGGTGGACATTGGCAGTAGAGGGAATTATTCAAATGTCATGACATCCCAGACAGCAGTTACA
>JAWQFJ010014315.1:5000-17500 GCA_034096865.1 Theodoxus fluviatilis | reverse complement strand
TTTTTGACAGCTTTAGACATTTTAGTTTTCACAGTTAAAGTGCCATTATCAAGTGCATCTCCTCCCCTAGTATGTTTTCATTCTCGCAGCCTCTGTGTTGTGGCAATCCCATGATAGAGTGATGGGGGTTACAGGTTTGGCAGCAGTGAGCTTTCAGTGAAGGAAAGGTTGTAACGATGTGTACGTCAACAACGTATGTTACCTTGCATGTAATGTGTCATATCTGGGACAGAAGTCATAGTGTCCTATTGTTCCTCTGTTTGTTAAACCCCCCAAAAAGTAAAACATTCTACGGTAGGCATTTGTCCCCTTCTCACTGGGACACTCACTTAAGTCAGGGCTTGTGTGTTGCTTTGATGATGATCTTCAGGACTCTCAATCTTCAACAACTCGGGTTCAGTCACCTGTATGTCTTCATTGATGGTGGCATGTGGTGTTCAAATACCCTAGGTTCCGCTGTCTGTCTGTCTATATCTTTCTGGCCAGTGAGTTGTCTCTGTTGTACACAGCTAATTCCCCTTGTGGGTCCTCTCTCTTCATTTCGTTCAGTTGGTCCCTTATTCCCTTGATCCTCTCTACCTTTATGACATGAAGATTAGAATTAAATTCAGCTTGTTACTTCTTAAATGTTAACATTGTTGTAAACGGATGGAACAAGTTTCATTTAGTTAAGGAAAGTAGGGAAAATTTGCTTTTGGATAGTGGCTTATATGCTTGCTTGATTTTTATAAATTTAAAGTATATTTGTGAATTTTTTTTATTTGTTAATTGTTTCATCTTATACTTTTTCAATGCACCCAGTGTTTATAATCTTGTTGTTGGATGCCCACAATGTGCAACGTGTGTTTTTGACTCACATGCGAAGCAAAAGTGAGTCTATGTACTCACCCGTTTCGTCCGTCCGGGCGTCCGGGCGTCCGGGCGTCCGGGCGTCCGAAAACTTTAACGTTGGAATTTTCTCAGAGACTATCAAGTCTATCAATACCAAATGTGGCATGATGGTGTATGATGACAAGGCCTCAAAAAACATACATAGTAACTTGACCTTGCTTCAAGGTCAAGGTCGCAGGGGCCATAAATGTTGTCTAAAAACAGCAATTTTTCACATTTTCTCAAGTTTCTCTGAAGTGTTTGAGATTGGATACCTGATCTATATATGATATATAGGGCAAAGTAATCTCTATCTTTTGATACCAGTTTGGCATACCTTGCTTCAAAGTCAAGGTCACAGGAGCTCTTCAAAGTTGGATTGTATTCATATTTTGAAGCGACCTTGCCCCTGAACTATGGAAGATAACTGTTCCAAACTTCATAACATTGTAGTACACATGTTATACTTATATCATGAGACACATTTGGTCACATATCATCAAGGTCAAGGTCACTTTGACCCTTATGAAATGTGACCAAAATGGGGTAGTGAACCACTAAAAGTGACCATATCTCATGGTAGAAAGTGCCAATAAGCACCATTGTGCTTCCTATATCTTGAATTAACAGCTTTGTGTTGCATGACCTTGGATGACCTTGACCTTGGGTCAAGGTCACATGTATTTTGGTAGGAAAAATGTGTAAAGCATTTCTTAGTGTATGATGTCATTGCTAGGTTTAGTAGTTTGACCTTGACCTTGAAGGTCACCTGAAGGTCAAGGTCATATAAAGGTCCAGGTCAAGCATGTGAGTCGTATGGGCTTTGCCCTTCTTGTTAAAACATGCTTTCATACCTTGAAGTATTAAAATATTTGTTTATTCATTATCTTAATCATAATGATCAGTTTGGATTATTAATGTTTACATATTAATTAGGACTGACAAATGCAGAATATAGGGCTTGACTATTCTAAGGCTAGCTGATTGAGTTTTAATTCAGTGTATTTCACATGTGTGATGTTTGGATTAGCAGATGACCATGACCTTAGAGGAACATGAGATTCTTCTTAGATTTTCCTTTCTCTCATACTGCCCAAGGTTATTCAAATCTGCTGTTTAATTGTAACTCTTTTAAAAGCAGTGCTGTTGAGATTATTCTGAGTCTTTGTTATAGTTTCCTCTTTGTGTATTACATGAAGTAAAATAATGTACACCAAAAAAAGACTGTGATTTGTTCGTATACACAAAATCATCACGTGGCTGAGTGATATATTAAAATAAGGCGCTTTTTAAGAAAAGAAAAGAAAATCCCAACAAGTTATTGTGCAGTCCATCCCACCCTACTCTACAACTGTTTTTCTGGTGTTTTGCATCACTTTTCACAAAATATGACAAACTGACAGCCAAGTTAATGAGGCATACCTTTTTTCTTCCTCTTCTTTTTCTACTGGAAAAAAGTAGATTCAGCTGTGTATTCGACATGTCAGATGAAAAGATTGTCTTCATTGACCCTGGAAGCAATATCCGTTTGAAGGGGTAGCCGCGCTGAAGCCCCGATGACCAAAGACTCCAAACCTGACGTTTGAATCGGACACTGGCTTAGTTCCCTCTGTAAGACACGCACTCTGATGGCCTCTGAAGTCCATGCAATTCCATGACTTCAACAGAGAAGTCAAGCTCATGTGTCTTTAAATATCCATGGCTAGCAGAGGTGTCTCGTCTTTGATCTGGATGCAATCATGATTATTTAATGTTATCATAGCTAACTGCATGAATTAAGCGTGTAATTCATACCCATATTTTCATTTCAACATCTGACAAATTATGCATCGCCCAATTCTTGAGGGCACCCTGGTATACCACGTTCTGTGCCCTGTGAACCCTCCCCCTGTGGGTTCGGGGTAAGAATTGACCCACCGCGTTTCCCTACGCGATTCGTAAGAGGCGAATAACTAGGGACACCGTGACTTGATTTGCGTTTACTCTAAACTGTTCTAGTGATTTTCGTGCTTAATACCCTTATAAAGCCTACAAGGCTGATAGGCCGTAAAACTCCATCCATCCATCCATCCATCCATCCATCCATCCATCCATCCATCCATCCATCCATCCATCCATCCATCCATCCATCCATCCATCCATCCATCCATCCATCCATCCATCCATCCATCCATCCATCCATCCATCCATCCATCCATCCATCCATCCATTCATCTATCCATCCATCCATCCATCCATCCATCCATCCCTGTAAATCTAGGTCGGGTTGCTTAGCCTATCTAGTTGGAAAATAATAGGACAGTGTCAATATATGTCAATCATCTGACTGCCTTTGCATCTGCTTTTTGACTCACATGTGAAGCAAAAGTGAGTCTATGTACTCACCCGTGTCGTCCGTCCGTCCGTCCGTCCGTCCGGGCGTAAAAAACTTAAACGTAGAATTTTTCTCAGAGACTATCAAGTCTATCAACACCCAATTTGGCATGATGGTGTATGATGACAAGGCCTCAAAAAACATACATAGTGACTTGTCCTTGCTTCAAGGTCAAGGTCGTAGGAGCCATAAATGTTGTCTAAAAACAGCCATTTTTCACATTTTCTCAATTTTCTCTGAAGTGTTTGAGATTGGATACCTCATCTATACATGGTACATAGGGCTAAGTAATCCCTATCTTTTGATACCAGCTTGGTTGACCTTGCTTCAAGGTCAAGGTCACAGGAGCTCTTCAAAGTTGGATTGTATACATATTTTGAAGTGACCTTGACCCTGAACTATGGAAGATAACTGTTTCAAACTTAATAATTATGTGGGGCACATGTTATACTTTCATCATGAGACACATTTGGTCACATATCATCAAGTTCAAGGTCACTTTGACCCTTATGAAATGTGACGAAAATGGGGTAGTGAACCACTAAAAGTGACCATATCTCATGGTAGAAAGTGCCAATAAGCACCATTGTGCTTCCTATGTCTTGAAATAACAGCTTTGTGTTGCATGACCTCGGATGACGTTGACCTTGGGTCAAGGTCACATGTATTTTGGTAGGAAAAATGTGTAAAGCATTTCTTAGTGTATGTGTCATTGGTAGGTTTAGTTGTTTGACCTTGACCTTGAAGGTCACCTGAAGGTCAAGGTCATATAAATGTCAAGGTCAAGCATGTGAGTCGTATGGGCTTTGCCCTTCTTGTTTCTTGTTGACGCATGTTGATACCGACCTATTCCTCGCAAGATCTTGCAAGGTTCCTAGCGTAAGCAACGCGCCCCAGGTGTCCTGGTCGAAGGGACATAACTGTGATTGCGCAGCGTTTAGCGAAATGCTGCACCATCATTAATTTTATCCAAAAATGTTTTCCTTTTTTTTAAAGATAGCTTAAAACCATCTCTCAGACACGCTGATTCCACATCTGTTCTCATATGTGTATGATATTTTCCCGTTCTGGAGCCTTGAAATGACATTCATGAATACCGACTGTTAATCCATTGTCACAATCATGGGTCTGGGAAGATCTCTGAAACCTAATAATCGACAAAGAGCCTCTACATTGATCCAAGATGGATGAAGTCAACATGGTGATGCTAGATGGACAGGTATTTCCCAGAAATGTGTTTGTAACCTTTGGATCAGATCCAGCAAATGCCTTCCACCGAAAACAGACGTGGATTAAGTAGACCCTGGGTCATCACGGACTTATCAAGTCCATTGCTGAGTCACTCTTTTGTCCAGTAGTTTGTGTGTTTCTTGACTCTTCAAAAGTAGTCTAACTCTGTTTCGGCTAATGAAGTACTGGTATGCCATTTCCATTACTAAATTCAGGCCAGATACATGTCTCTTTCCTCACTTCTAAAAACCAACAGCACAGGACTTTTCTGTCCCCAGTGTTTGTCAGTCAACCTGTAAACTCATTTGATTGCATGTGTCCCGTCTGTCAGTCACCATGTTTGTCATCAGGTGTCAGCGAAAGATCGATCAAGTGGCTGAGTAATTTGGTACATTAAGGACAAGGCGGTTTGAGAATCGGCCATGGTTTACAGGCTGCTTACTGTATAGAACCTTTACCTTGACTTTCATCTTTGACCTCATTCGTACCATTCTACTCATTCCAGAGCATGAGAATCGACGGAAGCTGCTGCAGGCACTGAGGAACAACACAACGCTTTCCCAGATATGTCTAAATATCGGCGTAGCGCTGCCGGAGGAGAGGAGGTACACGCGGCTGCCAGTGTGGCCCTTCAGACCTCAACAAAATGAGGTAGGCCTGCCCTGCTCTGACATTGAAAAAAGTTATACCTGTGTTGGCTCTGTGGCCGAGTGGTTCTCCCTGCTAGGCTGCCACCTTGTCGTAGTCAGGGAGCTTGCGTGCCTCAGTGACCCCTAGAGCTATGCCAGCGGGAGTTTAGTCTCCTGGTAGGGCCACCCAAGCTGGACAGGTCGAAGGGTAGAGGCCAAAGTGCAACCCACATTGGGTGGACTGGGCTCCTTAGCATTGGGCGGCAACCAGTCTAGGAGAGGACAAACTCCGAATCCAAAGCCGGGGGATGAAACTCGACAGGCCGTCCATCTAGGATAAGGGCAAGTCTGATTTTAAACCTACGACCTAGTTCACCTTAAAACTCCACTGCACAGGCGCGTAGGACAACTGGGTCTACAGATACACGCACCACCATCACCCCCAGCCATTGCAGACCCTGTTCCCCTACCGCAATCTTCGTTCGCGAAGCAAAGCCTTGATGATGGCCGAGTGGTTAGCGCGCTTGACCTGCGTTCGCTTGTGGCTAGTGGGTACAGCGCTCAAAGCTACGCGGGTCCCGGAGTCGCTTCCTTGAGCAAGGTATTTAAGTCTTGTTGTTTCACCCCACCCATGAGTAAAACCGGGTACCAGTGAGGGTGGTAACAGCACCCTGTAGTGAGATCAACCCGTGTATGCGGCAGTGAGCCAGCATCAGGTTGGAACACTCTCCAGGAGTTGGTGTTGGTACCTGACAATGTACGTCCTATTTGTATGTCATTGTGTTTGTCGTTAGATGCCGTTGAAAGATTGATCAAGGGGACCAGTGATCAGGCTGATAGGCCGTAAAAACTCTATTCATCCATATTTTCTCCTCAGACAATCTCCAAGATCTTTTCTCACTCCAGACTGACGTGGTGCTGGAGGATGGTTCTCCATTTTGGCCTGATCATTTGCCAATTCCTCCCAGTGTTTGCTGTCCATGTCAAGCGTCTTTACGTCTTGACTGCAGATGTCTTTGTGTCGCAGTTGATGTCGCCCCACTGACCTCTTCCCAGAGGCAGGTTCCTTGTTGACTCACATGCGAAGCAAAAGTGAGTCTATGTACTCACCCGTTTCGTCCGTCCGGGCGTCCGGGCGTCCGGGCGTCCGAAAACTTTAACGTTGGATTTTTCTCGGAGACTATTAAGTCTATCAATGCCAAATGTGGCATGATGGTGTATGATGACAAGGCCTCAAAAAACATACATAGTGACTTGACCTTGCTTCAAGGTCAAGGTCGCAGGGGCCATAAATGTTGTCTAAAAACATGGCCCCTGCGACCTTGACCTTGAAGCAAGGTCAAGTCACTATGTATGTTTTTTGAGGCCTTGTCATCATACACCATCATGCCACATTTGGCATTGATAGACTTAATAGTCTCCGAGAAAAATCCAACGTTAAAGTTTTCGGACGCCCGGACGCCCGGACGCCCGGACGGACGAAACGGGTGAGTACATAGACTCACTTTTGCTTCGCATGTGAGTCAACAAGGAACCTGCCTCTGGGAAGAGGTCAGTGGGGCGACATCAACTGCGACACAAAGACATCTGCAGTCAAGACGTAAAGACGCTTGACATGGACAGCAAACACTGGGAGGAATTGGCAAATGATCAGGCCAAAATGGAGAACCATCCTCCAGCACCACGTCAGTCTGGAGTGAGAAAAGATCTTGGAGATTGTCTGAGGAGAAAATATGGATGAATAGAGTTTTTACGGCCTATCAGCCTGATCACTGGTCCCCTTGATCAATCTTTCAACGGCATCTAACGACAAACACAATGACATACAAATAGGACGTACATTGTCAGGTACCAACACCAACTCCTGGAGAGTGTTCCAACCTGATGCTGGCTCACTGCCGCATACACGGGTTGATCTCACTACAGGGTGCTGTTACCACCCTCACTGGTACCCGGTTTTACTCATGGGTGGGGTGAAACAACAAGACTTAAATACCTTGCTCAAGGAAGCGACTCCGGGACCCGCGTAGCTTTGAGCGCTGTACCCACTAGCCACAAGCGAACGCAGGTCAAGCGCGCTAACCACTCGGCCATCATCAAGGCTTTGCTTCGCGAACGAAGATTGCGGTAGGGGAACAGGGTCTGCAATGGCTGGGGGTGATGGTGGTGCGTGTATCTGTAGACCCAGTTGTCCTACGCGCCTGTGCAGTGGAGTTTTAAGGTGAACTAGGTCGTAGGTTTAAAATCAGACTTGCCCTTATCCTAGATGGACGGCCTGTCGAGTTTCATCCCCCGGCTTTGGATTCGGAGTTTGTCCTCTCCTAGACTGGTTGCCGCCCAATGCTAAGGAGCCCAGTCCACCCAATGTGGGTTGCACTTTGGCCTCTACCCTTCGACCTGTCCAGCTTGGGTGGCCCTACCAGGAGACTAAACTCCCGCTGGCATAGCTCTAGGGGTCACTGAGGCACGCAAGATCCCTGACTACGACAAGGTGGCAGCCTAGCAGGGAGAACCACTCGGCCACAGAGCCAACACAGGTATAACTTTTTTCAATGTCAGAGCAGGGCAGGCCTACCTCATTTTGTTGAGGTCTGAAGGGCCACACTGGCAGCCGCGTGTACCTCCTCTCCTCCGGCAGCGCTACGCCGATATTTAGACATATCTGGGAAAGCGTTGTGTTGTTCCTCAGTGCCTGCAGCAGCTTCCGTCGATTCTCATGCTCTGGAATGAGTAGAATGGTACGAATGAGGTCAAAGATGAAAGTCAAGGTAAAGGTTCTATACAGTAAGCAGCCTGTAAACCATGGCCGATTCTCAAACCGCCTTGTCCTTAATGTACCAAATTACTCAGCCACTTGATCGATCTTTCGCTGACACCTGATGACAAACATGGTGACTGACAGACGGGACACATGCAATCAAATGAGTTTACAGGTTGACTGACAAACACTGGGGACAGAAAAGTCCTGTGCTGTTGGTTTTTAGAAGTGAGGAAAGAGACATGTATCTGGCCTGAATTTAGTAATGGAAATGGCATACCAGTACTTCATTAGCCGAAACAGAGTTAGACTACTTTTGAAGAGTCAAGAAACACACAAACTACTGGACAAAAGAGTGACTCAGCAATGGACTTGATAAGTCCGTGATGACCCAGGGTCTACTTAATCCACGTCTGTTTTCGGTGGAAGGCATTTGCTGGATCTGATCCAAAGGTTACAAACACATTTCTGGGAAATACCTGTCCATCTAGCATCACCATGTTGACTTCATCCATCTTGGATCAATGTAGAGGCTCTTTGTCGATTATTAGGTTTCAGAGATCTTCCCAGACCCATGATTGTGACAATGGATTAACAGTCGGTATTCATGAATGTCATTTCAAGGCTCCAGAACGGGAAAATATCATACACATATGAGAACAGATGTGGAATCAGCGTGTCTGAGAGATGGTTTTAAGCTATCTTTAAAAAAAAGGAAAACATTTTTGGATAAAATTAATGATGGTGCAGCATTTCGCTAAACGCTGCGCAATCACAGTTATGTCCCTTCGACCAGGACACCTGGGGCGCGTTGCTTACGCTAGGAACCTTGCAAGATCTTGCGAGGAATAGGTCGGTATCAACATGCGTCAACAAGAAACAAGAAGGGCAAAGCCCATACGACTCACATGCTTGACCTTGACATTTATATGACCTTGACCTTCAGGTGACCTTCAAGGTCAAGGTCAAACAACTAAACCTACCAATGACACATACACTAAGAAATGCTTTACACATTTTTCCTACCAAAATACATGTGACCTTGACCCAAGGTCAACGTCATCCGAGGTCATGCAACACAAAGCTGTTATTTCAAGACATAGGAAGCACAATGGTGCTTATTGGCACTTTCTACCATGAGATATGGTCACTTTTAGTGGTTCACTACCCCATTTTCGTCACATTTCATAAGGGTCAAAGTGACCTTGAACTTGATGATATGTGACCAAATGTGTCTCATGATGAAAGTATAACATGTGCCCCACATAATTATTAAGTTTGAAACAGTTATCTTCCATAGTTCAGGGTCAAGGTCACTTCAAAATATGTATACAATCCAACTTTGAAGAGCTCCTGTGACCTTGACCTTGAAGCAAGGTCAACCAAGCTGGTATCAAAAGATAGGGATTACTTAGCCCTATGTACCATGTATAGATGAGGTATCCAATCTCAAACACTTCAGAGAAAATTGAGAAAATGTGAAAAATGGCTGTTTTTAGACAACATTTATGGCTCCTACGACCTTGACCTTGAAGCAAGGACAAGTCACTATGTATGTTTTTTGAGGCCTTGTCATCATACACCATCATGCCAAATTGGGTGTTGATAGACTTGATAGTCTCTGAGAAAAATTCTACGTTTAAGTTTTTTACGCCCGGACGGACGGACGGACGGACGGACGACACGGGTGAGTACATAGACTCACTTTTGCTTCACATGTGAGTCAAAAAGCAGATGCAAAGGCAGTCAGATGATTGACATATATTGACACTGTCCTATTATTTTCCAACTAGATAGGCTAAGCAACCCGACCTAGATTTACAGGGATGGATGGATGGATGGATGGATGGATGGATAGATGAATGGATGGATGGATGGATGGATGGATGGATGGATGGATGGATGGATGGATGGATGGATGGATGGATGGATGGATGGATGGATGGATGGATGGATGGATGGATGGATGGATGGATGGATGGATGGATGGATGGATGGATGGATGGATGGATGGAGTTTTACGGCCTATCAGCCTTGTAGGCTTTATAAGGGTATTAAGCACGAAAATCACTAGAACAGTTTAGAGTAAACGCAAATCAAGTCACGGTGTCCCTAGTTATTCGCCTCTTACGAATCGCGTAGGGAAACGCGGTGGGTCAATTCTTACCCCGAACCCACAGGGGGAGGGTTCACAGGGCACAGAACGTGGTATACCAGGGTGCCCTCAAGAATTGGGCGATGCATAATTTGTCAGATGTTGAAATGAAAATATGGGTATGAATTACACGCTTAATTCATGCAGTTAGCTATGATAACATTAAATAATCATGATTGCATCCAGATCAAAGACGAGACACCTCTGCTAGCCATGGATATTTAAAGACACATGAGCTTGACTTCTCTGTTGAAGTCATGGAATTGCATGGACTTCAGAGGCCATCAGAGTGCGTGTCTTACAGAGGGAACTAAGCCAGTGTCCGATTCAAACGTCAGGTTTGGAGTCTTTGGTCATCGGGGCTTCAGCGCGGCTACCCCTTCAAACGGATATTGCTTCCAGGGTCAATGAAGACAATCTTTTCATCTGACATGTCGAATACACAGCTGAATCTACTTTTTTCCAGTAGAAAAAGAAGAGGAAGAAAAAAGGTATGCCTCATTAACTTGGCTGTCAGTTTGTCATATTTTGTGAAAAGTGATGCAAAACACCAGAAAAACAGTTGTAGAGTAGGGTGGGATGGACTGCACAATAACTTGTTGGGATTTTCTTTTCTTTTCTTAAAAAGCGCCTTATTTTAATATATCACTCAGCCACGTGATGATTTTGTGTATACGAACAAATCACAGTCTTTTTTTGGTGTACATTATTTTACTTCATGTAATACACAAAGAGGAAACTATAACAAAGACTCAGAATAATCTCAACAGCACTGCTTTTAAAAGAGTTACAATTAAACAGCAGATTTGAATAACCTTGGGCAGTATGAGAGAAAGGAAAATCTAAGAAGAATCTCATGTTCCTCTAAGGTCATGGTCATCTGCTAATCCAAACATCACACATGTGAAATACACTGAATTAAAACTCAATCAGCTAGCCTTAGAATAGTCAAGCCCTATATTCTGCATTTGTCAGTCCTAATTAATATGTAAACATTAATAATCCAAACTGATCATTATGATTAAGATAATGAATAAACAAATATTTTAATACTTCAAGGTATGAAAGCATGTTTTAACAAGAAGGGCAAAGCCCATACGACTCACATGCTTGACCTGGACCTTTATATGACCTTGACCTTCAGGTGACCTTCAAGGTCAAGGTCAAACTACTAAACCTAGCAATGACATCATACACTAAGAAATGCTTTACACATTTTTCCTACCAAAATACATGTGACCTTGACCCAAGGTCAAGGTCATCCAAGGTCATGCAACACAAAGCTGTTAATTCAAGATATAGGAAGCACAATGGTGCTTATTGGCACTTTCTACCATGAGATATGGTCACTTTTAGTGGTTCACTACCCCATTTTGGTCACATTTCATAAGGGTCAAAGTGACCTTGACCTTGATGATATGTGACCAAATGTGTCTCATGATATAAGTATAACATGTGTACTACAATGTTATGAAGTTTGGAACAGTTATCTTCCATAGTTCAGGGGCAAGGTCGCTTCAAAATATGAATACAATCCAACTTTGAAGAGCTCCTGTGACCTTGACTTTGAAGCAAGGTATGCCAAACTGGTATCAAAAGATAGAGATTACTTTGCCCTATATATCATATATAGATCAGGTATCCAATCTCAAACACTTCAGAGAAACTTGAGAAAATGTGAAAAATTGCTGTTTTTAGACAACATTTATGGCCCCTGCGACCTTGACCTTGAAGCAAGGTCAAGTTACTATGTATGTTTTTTGAGGCCTTGTCATCATACACCATCATGCCACATTTGGTATTGATAGACTTGATAGTCTCTGAGAAAATTCCAACGTTAAAGTTTTCGGACGCCCGGACGCCCGGACGCCCGGACGCCCGGACGGACGAAACGGGTGAGTACATAGACTCACTTTTGCTTCGCATGTGAGTCAAAAACACACGTTGCACATTGTGGGCATCCAACAACAAGATTATAAACACTGGGTGCATTGAAAAAGTATAAGATGAAACAATTAACAAATAAAAAAAATTCACAAATATACTTTAAATTTATAAAAATCAAGCAAGCATATAAGCCACTATCCAAAAGCAAATTTTCCCTACTTTCCTTAACTAAATGAAACTTGTTCCATCCGTTTACAACAATGTTAACATTTAAGAAGTAACAAGCTGAATTTAATTCTAATCTTCATGTCATAAAGGTAGAGAGGATCAAGGGAATAAGGGACCAACTGAACGAAATGAAGAGAGAGGACCCACAAGGGGAATTAGCTGTGTACAACAGAGACAACTCACTGGCCAGAAAGATATAGACAGACAGACAGCGGAACCTAGGGTATTTGAACACCACATGCCACCATCAATGAAGACATACAGGTGACTGAACCCGAGTTGTTGAAGATTGAGAGTCCTGAAGATCATCATCAAAGCAACACACAAGCCCTGACTTAAGTGAGTGTCCCAGTGAGAAGGGGACAAATG
>JAWQFJ010014313.1:35000-64346 GCA_034096865.1 Theodoxus fluviatilis | reverse complement strand
TGGTGACTTGTGTCTACTTTCGTGTTCTTGCTGTGCGGGACCGCCATTTTGCAAGTTCGATTCGCTATGGAAGGAAAATTACTCTCACCACACTTTGGTGACTTGGGTCTACTTTCGTGTTCTTACAACCGGTCTTGCAACAACACATTTGCGCTGCTCGGGACCAGAGATTTGCTTTCATACAACCGGACTTTTATACATCCGATTTTCATACAACCGGAAAATTCTAAGTAATAACAAAGAGTAGCTTCTGCCGGGACCCTGCCTGCCCCTTTCATACATCCAGACTTTCATACATCCGGTGTTTTATACATCCGGTCTATACTGTATATGTGCAGCCAGAGTGCGAGGCAGTATATATAGCATGTGCATCTCATTAATTTGTCTAGGCCAATGTATCAAAAAGCATGTAAATATTAATTTGAATCTACGTATTAATTTCACTCTACGTTTTATCTCATTAATTTAATATTGTGGATCTATTTGTTGAGTGGCTGGCCGTGTGTACGTGTGGGCGTATTTGTGAATGTGTTTGCTAAGTGCCTGTCACGTGTGTATCCTACAGAGGAACAGCCGCTCATCCCCGAGGGCTGGAAGAGAACCCTCCCGAAGGTGGACCACTACTGGATCTCCAAGGCGTTATTTAAGCAGGGGCCGGACGGCAAGGCCCAGCTTGATGACGCGAGGTTCAACAGGCTGTGGTACCACCCTCCACAAGCGTCCAGGACCTCCTCCAGGCAGCCCAAGGTCAACCTCTATTTCGCCAGCAAGCTCCTGGTGTGGATGCCCCGCCGCCTGTGGAAGGTGCTCCTTGTCTGCCCCGCATGCCAGGAAGAGCTGACGGCGGCAGGCCTCTACCGGAAATCCCGGCGCGTCATGAGCACCCAGGGCTACTACAACATGGCGTGTAACGACCCAAAGTATGAACCGTCCAAAAGTATGAACCGGAAATCGTCGCAGAGTTATCTTCCCGGCTCTCTCTTTATGCGATTTACCGCTCCTGCACCTGTTCTTCGCATGGAATATATCCCGAAAAACGACGCATTAGTTGCTTTACGAGTTTTTGTGTTTTTGGTGCATTTGTGTCGTTTAACACATAATGTAGCGTTCAAAAAAGTTTTTTTTCCCGTGAAAAGCCGTCTCGCTTGCCGGAAATAATATGGGAGTCACCTCCCTGTAGTCTATTTGTAGTCTGGTTTTATAAAACGCGACCGTTGACTGACTTGGCACGCCCGGGGAGTTATGCTAAGATCCGGCCGCGTAAATATATCTGCGTTTTGTGACAAACGTCTTGCTCGGCGGTACTGTACTCCATGCACCTTAACGGTGCGCGTGATTCGGGTGTAATCTTAAGCTAAACGACGTTCCGAATGTTTCCGACTTCGACCATTTCAGCAGCGCCAATAAACGTCGTTTAGCTTAAGATTACACCCGAATCACGCGCACCGTTAAGGTGCATGGAGTACAATACCGCCGAGCAAGACGTTTGTCACAAAATGCAGATATATTTACGCGGCCGGATCTTAGCATAACTCCCCGGGCGTGCCAAGTCAGTCAGGCGGAGTGGCGGGTACCGTCTCTTTTTAGAGTCGAATTATTAAGAGTACCGGGCAGATAACTCTGCGACGATTTCCGGTTCATACTTTTGGACGGTTCATACTTTGGGTCGTTACATGGCGTTGGAGTACCTGGAGTGCCGGAGCTGCAACCGGAAGATCATCTCGTGGAGCCAGGACATCCTCAAGCAGCTCGACGTCGGCCTCCGCTTGGAGTTCCCGGTCATCCTCACCCGCAAGTACGCCTGCGACATCAGCGTCGTCGTGAATTTGCGGCAGAGGGGACTGGGCAACGGGCCTATGCAACTCCAGCGGCGGCTGACGGAAGGCCATATGCAGGCATGGCTGACCAGGGTCATCCGCTATACTGAGGATGTCCACGCCTTCCGTTCGAGTGGCCTCAATCTCAAGGTGGCAGCTCCTGACGACGTCCCTCCGCAGCCACACCTACCCACGTACAAGTGGCTGCAGTCGGTGTATCTGCAGGATCTGCTGGAGCGCCTGGATGAAGTGAAGGCCACCATCACTTCCACCTTCGGCAGTATCCTGAAGATGGACTCCAGCAAAAAGGTGCGCTTCCTTCTCAGTCGACACGCGTTTACTCTAATCTGTTCTAAATGCCTCCGTGCTCCCCATCCATGCCACCGGTAGAGAATCTTTGTGTTGTGTGCGTCCATGCCATGCACGGAATTTACCCCTCTCGTTCCAGATCGTCAGGAAGCTTGCTGGCCACGCTGCTGACTCGGCCGCCTGGCAGACCAGCGTGGGAAATGAGTATGGCCAAATCCTCAATAGCGTCACCACGACACACGAGTAAGCCGGCCTGGAGCGCCTCATTGCCGGCCTGGTGCAGCGCTACTCCAATGCCGGCGTGGAGCCTTCCACGGTGCTGTACGTGGACAAGGACTGCTGCAGCAACAGCGCTGTGCGACGGGCCTTCCAGGAAGCCTGGCCCCACTTGCTTTTTCGCCTGGACATCTGGCACTTCATGCGCCGCCTGGCAGCGGGTGTGACCACTGACGCACACCCGCTCTACAAGCACTTCATGGCCTGCCTGTCCCGCGCCATCTATGGCTTCGACGAGCAGGACCTGAAGGAATTGTACGAGGCCAAGGAGGAGGAGCTGAAGTGCCAGGGTGTCCGGGAGCCCACTCGCTTGCTGGTGGAGAGCAGCATCACCCCCCACGAGCTCGCTCGCCACTGCCGTCGTGCCACTCGCGGAGTGGACGAAATGAGAGCCAACCTGGAGCGGGTGATTGATGTCTATTCGCAGCCACAGGCGGTCAACACCTTGGGCGTTCGCCTGCTGGATGTTGAGAGGATGAAGAGGATCTGGAGAGAGCAGGAAAAACATCTGACCTGCATCCATGACCCTCCTGGTCTTCCCCTCTACACCCAGACGGGCACGCAGGTGAAGGGCGGAAAGCTCTTGAAGACTTACAGATGCGCCAGGGGTTCCACGTCGCTAGAGTCCTTCCACCTGCACCTCAAGCGCTTCATACCTGGTGAGTTGCGCCCGCTTGTTTGTGCCCCGCCTGTTTGTGCCCGCCTGTTTGTTGCGCCCGCCTGTTTGTGCCCCGCCTGTTTGTGCCCCGCCTGTTTGTTGTGCCCGCCTGTTTGTTGTGCCCGCCTGTTTGTGCCCGCCTGTTGTGTCGGGAACTGTCATCCTATTTTCTCTTTTCAGGGGAGAGTGCAAGCGACTGCCACTTTGCAGCCTACTTGCTGGAAGGACTGTCGCGCTGGAAACAGGACCGCACTGCTGCCATTCACCAGCATGGCCAGCCCAAGTCGTACTGCTTGAGAATGCAGTATTTCGCGAACGAGGGATTGAGTTCCATAGGAAAACAACTGGCCTTCCCTCACCTTCGACGGCCCCTACGGTATACCGGTACGCAGTAATAACAGACTTTTCGCTCAAAGAGAGGAAGGACGACGCAGAACCGCTTTGTGTCCCTTGCAACGTTTGTGCAAAAGTCATTTCTCTTGTCTTCTCTGTTGACAGGAGAGCTCATCGGGATGGAGTACCTGTCCGCCCAAACCTCGTCCCGACTGGACATGTCCAGCGTGGACGTAGAGGCGAATATAACCAGCGAGGACGAAGGCGTCGAGGAGGACGAGGAAGAGGAGCCTCTTCCCGAAGACTCCATTCCGTTGGAGCCCGGCTCCGTCTTCGAAGACGCAACCCAGGGAGCGATGACAGAGGTCCGTCTTCCCCGTCCTGAGCCTCCTGCCCTGGCAACTGAGCTGTCTCCGCTTGTGCTCACCAGCCCGCCCGTCCAACCCACTCCACCTGCCGCGAGCACGTCTTCCGTTGATGAACCTGACGAAGATACTGACATCGACGAAGGCATTTCGGAGGTATGTCCCCCCCTAATGTCTCCATCTAGTCATCATTCCGTTTTAATCTCGCAAGAATACTACTTGCTCTCGCCCTAATCCTCGCGTGCATTCCAAACGCGATTGATTGGAATTCTTCATTTCAGCAAACTTTCCTCCTCTTGTTTTATTTTCGATATAATAATCTTCCGTCGTCGTTGTTGCTTGCTGCTCTTGATGCTGCTGCTGCTGCTGCTGCTCTTCTAGTGCTTGTTTACCATTATTATTTTCAGCAAGCGGTCTGCCAAGCTGCCATCCCGGGATACGGTCAGGTGCAGGAGCTTGCCCAGGCCATTGTGGCCTTACGAGACCACACCTACCTGACCCCCGCCGAGGTGGACAAGCTCAGCCGCTTGTACCGGTCCCTTGAGGAGCACGACAGGCGAGCGATTGTGTTTCCGTCTAAATTCCAACCCACCCTGCAGCGCGGCCGTTTCGGCCGACCAAAGACGGAAACCGCTCCTGGCGTGGAGAGCACGAGACGGTGAGTGTAGTAGGACAGCTACGGCGTGTCTCCGTAGACGTTTGCAGTCATTATCTTTTCATATGCTAATTTATTGTGTCCCCTCTGGCAAGCACAATGATCTCGTCACCATGTCTCTTCTTTGTCATGACACAAGTTGACGTCCATCCACCCATGACAACATTCAGACCCATCATTGGCGGTGCCCTTCTATTTCTACTCGCAGATCCTTCCTGTCCTCGTACACGGGACCGGCCCAGAAGCCGGATGTCAGCCGGGTCACTGAGGCGGTGGTGGACACACTCTGCGACCTGTACCCACATGACCTAAGACGCCCAGGGAGGGCCACCGTATCGCGCTGGACCCGGATCCTCGGTGTCTACAAGCGGCTGAGACAACTCGTGATGGGAAACGCAGTCCTCATGGAGGAGATTCGCTTGCAGCTACCGGAGATCAACCAGAGGACGTTGACTCAATGGTAAGCAGTCCATGGTCACTTTCTGCCAAACGAGAAACCTGCCTAGTTCGGCTCTTACTCATGCATGCGAAGCCTTGCTCCCCTTTTTACAATCATGAAAACTGGTTTCCCGCTTTATTGCCTAATTACACGAATTTCCTGTTTTCTTCCAGGCATAACCGCTGCCAGCAGCGCCTGGAAGACACGGTTCTGGCCCAAGGCGTGGCTGAGGCCATGGTGAGCCGCGAGCTACAGCAGCCAGCAGAGCCTGCCATGCAGCCCCAGCGACCGGTCCCCGCTGGAGGGGAGGAGCGCCTGCTTCACTTCCAGAAGCCCCCGAGGACAGTTGGCCAAGCAAAGAAAGAGAAGAGGCGGAAGCGGACGAGACCAGTAGAGCAGTCCCTGCCCGTATACGCAGGTCCGCAAAGACTGGCTCCCCGACCGCCTACTTTTCTCTACTTGCCCCCATCTGGCCTTCAGGAAAGAGGCACGCTCCTCAACCTTCCAGCGGGGGTCGTCCATCACTCCACGCCGTCCGGTGCAACTGTGGCGGGCACCAGTGTGGCTTCGGCCATTGGCTTTGCTCCCTCTGCTCCCTATGCTTTCTCTGCTCCATCTGCTCCCTATGCTTTCTCTGCTCCATCTGCTCCCTATGCTTTCTCTGCTCCCTATGCTTTCTCTGCTCCATCTGCTCCCTCTGCTTCCCTTTCTGCTCCCTCTGCCCCTTCAGCGCAAGCTGCGGCTTCCTCTGCCACCGCTGTCGTCGTCGACTCTCCGACTGCGCCCGCCATTCAGGTCACCTCTACACCAAAGACCACGGCGTGGCGGCGCAAGAAGCAGGAGCAGGGACAGATGGAGAGGAAGCAGGCGCCACGCCGCCCTTTCCGGTGCAGCCTGTGCCATAAGGAACGGGCCATAGGAAATCATAAGCAATACTACGGGGCCTGGTGGTGTGGCGAAGCTTCAAGCCAGTCCTACGAGGCTTGGGTGGAGGAGAGAAAGAGGGCCAGAGCTGAGCGGGGGCGGGAGTCTTCCTGAGACACCCCTTCTGCCACCTGACTTTTTTTTTCGTGTGGAGAGACATTTTTTCCCCACACCTTTCATGTAAACAAATTTGTTTTTCGCTGAGACACGGCGGCGGCCACCTGACTTATTTTCGTGTGCCTTGAGTGACGTGTACCCCCACACCTTTGGGGCGGTTTTTTCGTGTTTTGAAAATTATGTAACCACCCTACCCCATTCTTGTTTGCTACTCAATAAATATGTTCAAACGTACTGGTTTTTCTTTACTTTACTTAGAACTTACTGGTATTTCTGTGCAGTAAGAAATGCATCGATTTAGTGATACGATGGCCAAAAATGGTAATCAAACCCTCCCAGGGCGCTACTCTAAAACGCGGTGGAGGGGACTAGGCTACCAAGTCTTAAGGGAAGCAACTCCTGTAAGCGACAACGGGGACTAGGCTAGACGACGGGGACTAGGCGAAATTGGCGGGCGCGGACGAACCGGGGCCGAGCGCCGCCGAAAATGGCCGAGTGGCGCCGGCGGGTGCCGAGGCATTCTGTAAACCCGAGTCAGTAGTATTGACTCTGGCACAGTTCGCAATGAATGCGTAATAGGCTTGACCCTTGGCATTACAGCCTTGCGCCAAAAATAGTTCGTTCTGATACTATTTTTCTCTCCACTTTTTACAGAAAGCATTCAGATGTAAAAACTTGTTTCCATTTCAACACAAACATTTTATGGTATCGAATAAACGCTTGTTTGTTGTCTCAACAAGAGTAAGTTAAGAGTTTTGTGCGAAATAGTCTTAGAACTACTTTAACGGCGTATGGCAGGGAGCACATCGGCTATCCCACAAGCCTCTCGTGTGACCTCCGCTTGCATAAATTGGCTGAAAACCTTCCATCACGTGATGTGAACTGTGCTAGAGATACTTTTGCCGGTAGGCGAAATCTCTAGTTTACTAGAATGGTGCCGAGGCGTACCCCGCCGCATCTGCCGGGGCCTCGCTCGAGGGGCCATGCTAATCTTCTCTGTATCGTTCCAATTTTAGTATATGTACTACGTGAGTAGTACACCCAATACATCTACAATGCTATATTTATACCCCACCTATGTCAGGAAACGCCTAAATCCGGTATCGGAGACATCAGCTTTTTAAACGCTTGGAGACAATTCAGCAGGCAACGAAACCTCCATCAGAACAATTGCAGGGTTACAACCAGATTATTATATACTTAATGAATTGTGAACCACAATTAATAGCATCCAAATTTGTTATGATTTTGACGTCTAAATCAGTATCCTGCACCGAGAAGAATGCAACCGCAAGTCAAACGGCAATACAGTGTTCAGCAAATGCATAAGGGGCAATGTGACGTCACAACATGAGGAAGTGTAAGCAAAGATCGTTGGGGTAAGCGAACACTCGCAGTAACAGACTAAACGTCAACATTGACTACACCTCACTGCAGAGAGTTGCCTTGCTGCAATCTGTAGGGTGGAACCACTAAAAATGAAGCAATCGATGCTTCTTTAATACCGCAGGAGTGTTTGTCTGCTCGCTCTGTCCCCCGGCTTGCACTGCCCAGCACTCTTGAACGACTCGTCATGACCGAGCACCAGCCAAGATGGCTTCCGCGATGTCTTCTCTTCGTCGCAGAGTGCGCTTCTCGACCAACTGAGTGAACTAACATCTGCAGACTGGTCGTTTCTTTTGGAAGCTGATAAAATATGTTATGCTGCAGCTGTGCATTTACACTCGGGCAACGCTCGAATTGAAAATTATGTCAAAACGACAGTGCTGACCATTCAGCGTGGCTGAGACTAGTGAATATAGTGACAATAGTCTCAGCAACAGGTTGGTCACGTGATAGCCTTAATTCTTCCATAACATGCATACCACCATTCTGAACACAGAGTCTCAGCCACGCTAAATGGCATATCACATCGTGAGTGTATTGTTGTGATACACTCGATACTGGCAGCCATGTTTTCGTCAATTCATTTTCTAAACATCGATTTCCCATGAATGTAAAACTTGTATGCGGTAAAATTCGAATCACAAGAGTGTAATATTGTGAACTCTACTAATTATAAGGACTTTGAATACAACAGCAATATTTATACTTCATTGAGCGAGTAAGGCAACCAATCCCGTCTGCATAATCTTCGATACACACAGAAACCCACTGAGTGCTTTTGCTGATGAGGAATCATTAATTTAATGTATGCTTAGAAGGATTAAACTTAGAAAAACTGCTTCTGAGCTATCCGATAATATCGAACTTCGGAATGGGACGGATTCCTACAGAAGAAACTACCATTCGATTAACGTTCAACACAGACGGAATGTAGGTTAAATCACTTACTGACTCCATCAGTCGATACACGAATGATCGAAGTGTGGAGCTCCTCAAACAGTGTGAAGGCAGTTAGACCACAGGTTCTGGCCAGAAAGCATTTACTTGCGAGAGTATAACCATAGATTCACGAAACCAGCCCGGACCCATAGGAATCCTTTTCGCTGCGTTTATAGTAGGTCCAAAGATCGCGTGCATTACGTGTATTATATACACAATCGCACGTGCTCAAGGCAGTTTGCAACCTTATAGACACGTTCGCGCTAAAAGTAGTTCTCAAATGATTTCCTGAAAATCTCATAGATTAGTTTTATTAGAACACCAAATTTGTGTTTATCTATCGGGATAAATAATTGGAGTGAAATAGAATCGCCTCTTTTTACTCTCAATGGTCTTCTGATCATGTTGAATTTTGATTGGTAGATTCATTGGAATGTGGAGCCGAAGTCACGTGACCAACCTGTGTCAGAGATACTATGTCTCTGTGTTCAGAATGAGTGCTGACTTGGCCTAAGCAAGAGCCTATCTCGATCACACGTACCAAAAAATAAATTGCTATCCCTCCCGGCTAAACCTCATCGATTACGTGATTTTAATCATAGATTCTTTTCTGTAGTCGAGCAGAGAGCGTTTGACCTGCAGTCGCTTGCAGCTAATGGGTGCAGTGTCCGGAAACGGACAAGGAAGTGGGTGGACACGGTTTGTGTCGTGTACGCTGTACCTGCAGTGTCAAGAAGAACACATGAGTGGGGGGAATGAGCCGGCCCGGCTCCACGACCCCACGACCACAACATGATGTCAGAAGTGGGATTGTTGGCGTGTTTGATACAGAGAATACACCTCTCTCTCTCTCTCTCTCTCTCTCTCTCTCTCTCTCCTGTCCTGTCCATTCCCCAATGAAAGTATCAACGCACACTATGTTTAGACACACGTTTTATTGTCGCGACACAATGACAGCGGGAGATAAGGGAAGCGAAAGGGGAAGCCAGGACAGGAGAGAGAGAGAGAGAGAGAGAGAGAGAGAGAGAGAGAGAGAGAGAGAGAGAGAGAGAGAGAGAGAGAGAGAGAGAGAGAGAGAGAGAGGGTTAACCCAATTGTAAAGGGTTAACACACTTGTAAAGGGCCAGGACAGAAGTAGATACTGGATAGTTTTTCTGAACTTGAGTTGAATCAACTTAAGGCCAATAAGCTGCCAAAAGTTGACAAAAAGTGCAAAATGTTCTGCAAAACCATTTTGATGGTCTTGGCATCAACAACAGCTGTAACGTTTCTGCTACAAAAGGAATTACTTCAAATTTGGAACAAATTCTTGACACACTTATCTGTAGAATAACTGAAAGCATCGACGAACACTCTTTATTTAGACACACTTTTTTTCCGTCGCGCCGCGCTTCCTGACACCGGCACAGTCATCTGGAAGAGTTCAGTTTGGGACGAGGGGTGGAGATGGGGGGGGGGGGGGGGGGGGGGGGGGGGCAGCCTGACACTTGCCATCACCTCCCCAACCCCCCCCCCCCCCTCCCCCTCCATTCCCACTTCACACACACACACACACACACACACACACACCACTCCCCCTCCTGTCTGTCTGGATTGTAATACCTTGCCCCCACACCCACCCCCACCCCCACCCCATGCCTTTGCAGCACCAGATGTGATGAAGTGAGATAGGCTGCAGACACCCAAGCAGCTTTCTCTGAAATGAAATTAAGAAGGCGACAACTTTAGGAGTTTCAGACACTTTATTTCACCCTGTTTTATATATATATATAGATAATAGCAGAAGATAGCGGATCTCTCTTAGCAAGCACTCCAGCCCTCATTTATGGGGATGAACGACTTTGAGACAAAGAACGGGAAATTCTCTTTTCCGGTAGAACAGGACAGTGGATAACAATACAGTGGGACCTGCGAATAGCGACCCTCTAAATAGCGACTAACCTCGCAATAGCGGTGTGGTCAGAGCCGGCACGGATCAATTTCTTAAGAAAATTACCTCTAAATAGCGACTAACCTCGCTATTGCGAATAACGACCCCTCCCTTGCCGGTCCCGATCGCTGTTTTTACTTGCGAATAGCGACTCTCTCTTCCCTGGGGCGGCATTTCGCGGGGGAGGGGCCGCTATTGCGGAGGGCCGCTATTGCGGGATTTTTTTTGTAACAAAAGTTCTTCAGACAATTTTGATGCTTTTGTCCTAAAACGGGTTTTACCGATAGCGCTCAAATTTTTTTTTTTCAAAAAAAGTTATAAAAATTATATGGTTTTTTAGGCGTTATAGGACAAAAGAATCAAAATGGCCTTAAGAACTTTTGACCAAAAAATATCCCGCAATAGCAGCCCCCCGCAATAGAAAAAAACACAAGTTTAAAAAAAAAAGTAACACAAAATGGCTACAAAGAAGAAAGCGCTAACGCTGGAACAGCGGATGGAGGTCTTGAAAAAAATAGACAATGGTATGACCCTATGACGAAGGTGTAATCCAACAGAGCTGTGACTCCTGGAATTCCCTCGAAGAGTTCATCCATCTAGCGTTGACATTCTTCTTGGGCGTTGCCTAACAGGAACGGCAGTGTGCATTGTTTGGAATTGGTTACGCCAAAAGTGCGTGTTAAATGTGATCAGGAGTGAGGACTTCTAACCGAGCTTTATCTGCCAGTATCCAGAGCGTGCATCAAGCTTGCTAAGCACTTGGCGCGGGTCGTTAACAATTTGGAGAGTGCGTCTTCCAAAGTAGGCTCTGGGTAGGGGGTATCTGTATCGCTTTGGTGAGGTCCCTTGAGTCTAGACATATATCAGAGCTTTCCGTCTGGCTTTTGCACGATGACAGGAGAGTTTATCCAATATGACGGTCACATCTCATATGACAAAGTCAGAGATGTGTTTTCTTTGCTTCTTTCTGATGTTAGCCCACTCATGGCCAAGCAAAGATCATCAAGGTTCACCAAATAGAATCTCAAAGACACTGTTCATAAATATACAGCATTTTACTATCGGAGAAGAACACCATAAACTGCATAACCATGAGTGCATGGTTTTTGTATGAAAGATGATATAACTATTTGTGATCTGTAAAATTACTGATTTCAAGTTTTTTTAATTCTTCAACCTTGGTATTAATGGAATTTCCCTAAACCTTCCTAGAGGAAGTCGTCATTTTTCTTATTTCACTTCAAAATATTAACGAAGATTCTACATGGATTTTCGTGTGCACACTGGCAAATTGGGGCCGGGCTGAAGTTAATGTTCTTCGGGATAAACAGTAGGTGTATATCTGCACGGGAAACAAAATTCGAAGAAGGCCTATGTAAGGGGAAGTAACTCATATCGTCTTACTTCACCAGCCCTTCATGAGTCTGCTGTACGTGTATCGGCACTGTCGCACCTACAACAATGCATTCCGTCCACGTAAATCTCACGCCATTTTTAGCCTTCGTCGTCAGCGCAGCAGGGCCTGAGCGTCTATACATCACGTGGCTTTGGTCAGCGGGTCGGGGTTGGGACGTTTGCCTGTCACTTGCTTCTGTCCTGACAGGTGCAGGGTTCAACGATCCCTAAGCTGCATGTACGTAGTCGTGGGCACGATGCTTGCTTCGTACTGCTTTCCCACGCGCCAGAGTGCACTGGCTTTCGTTGTGGGACAGTGGAGGCGCACTGTAGTACTAGCTACACTTGGTGCATTCGTAAGCTAGCATCGTGATGGAATGCTCCTGACTGTCCGATCATCTCGTCTGCCGTATGTCTGTTGTCAAGTGCGAATAGAGAATTCCTCAGCAGGCCCAAAGAAAAGGATGTAAAAGCAGCTTGATATCATCTAGGAGTTAAAAGAATCGCTGTGTGAGGCAAAACCTTGATTTTAACTGTTTATTTGGTAAGCATGCAGAACCCGCACAATGCTTGATGTTAATTAAAAAAACAACATACCATGAACCGCAAGTCACGCGTCAAGTATCATTATTAACGTTACAACAACAAATTATTGTAAAAAAGTTGTCAATATAACAGTCACACACACAAATACACACGCACACAGGCAATCAGACAGACATACACAGACACAGACGCTGAGACACCGACAGAAAACCAAAGGGCTGATAAATGACCCAATAGCATGCAGAGAAACGGCATGATTCCTTCATTAGCCGGAATTTTCGTTTGGAACTCTTTATTTTCCTAACTATCCAGGGACAGGCAGAACAGAAAAGTGTTTGGACTCTCCTACATCAACCCCCACCTCCAAACCTACCCACTTACATTTCGCCATATTTGCCATTGAAAATTATTGTTTGTTTTCCTCAAACTGTACAGCTACAAGTAACAAAATGTTACTTTTACAGCTGAATATTTTGCTGTGCCAGAGCACCATGAACTTCTGGAATCAGGTGTGTAGCTGAGCATTTAGACTCGGCAACGCTCGAATGGAAAATTATGTCAAAACGACAGTGCCGACTTGGCCTAAGCAAGAGCCTATTTTTATATTTAAAAAAGACCGAAGAATAATATCACTAAATCGATGCATTTGTTGACACTGCACAGAAAAACCAGTACGTTTTAAGTAGAATACAAACACATTTTCTCTCTGACATATATTTATTGATGGGGTAGGGTGGCAGTTACATAATTTTAAAAACACTGGAAGAAAACGCCCCACGGAAAATCACTAGATAAACATGTCAATATTAGAAAGAAAAAAATTGTTTACATGAAAGGTGTGGGGGGGGACATGTCAATCAAGGCAAGGCAGACAAGAAGGGCCCACCGAAATGTACATGTCACGAAAAAAAGGTGTCTCAGGGAAATTCTCCCCTTCCCCCACTCACGGAAAATCACTGGATGTACATGTCAATTTTAGAAAGAAAAAAATTGTTTACATGAAAGGTGGGGGGTACATGTCAATCAAGGCAAGGCAGACAAAAATGGCCCACCGAAATGTACATGTCCCTCCACACGAAAAAAAAGTCAGGTGGTAGAAGGGGTGTCTCAGGGAGACTCCCGCCCCCGCTCAGTTCTGGCCCTCTTTCTCTCCTCCACCCAAGCCTCGTAGGACTGGCTTGAAGCTTCGCCACACCACCAGGCCTCGTAGTATTGCTTTGGATTTCCGCCTGCCCGTTCCTTCTGGCAAAGGCCGCAGCGGAAAGGGCGGCGTGGCGCCTGCTTCCTCTCCATCAGTCCCATCTCCTGCTTCTTGCGCCGCCACGCCGTGGTCTTTGATGTTGAGGTGACTTGAGTGGTGGGCGCAGTCGCAGAGGGAGGTACGACGACGACAGCGGTGGCAGAGGGAACTGCAGCTTGCGCTGAAGGGGCAGAGGGAGCAGAGAAAGCATAGGGAGCAGAGGGAGCAAAGCCAATGGCCGAAGCCACACTGGTGCCCGCCACAGTTGGACCGGACGGCGTGGAGTGATGGACGACCCCCGCTGGAAGGTAGAGAAGAGTGCCTCTTTCTTAAAGGCCAGATGGGGGCAAGTAGAGAAAAGTAGGCGGTCGGGGAGCCAGTCTTTGCGGACCTGCATATATGGGCAGGGACTGCTCTACTGGTCTCGTCCGCTTCCGCCTCTTCTCTTTCTGTGCTTGGCCAACTGTCCACGGGGGCTTCTGGAAGTGAAGCAGGCGCTCCTCCCCTCCAGCGGGGACCGGTCGCTGGGGCTGCATGGCAGGCTCTGCTGGCCGGTGTAGCTCGCGGCTGACCATGGCCTCAGTCACGCCCTGGGACAGCACTGTGTCTTCCAGGCGCTGCTGGACGCGGTTATGCCTGGAAGAAAACCGGAAATTCGTGTAATTAGGCAATAAAGCGGGAAACCAGTTTTCATCATTGTACAAGAAGGGCAAAGCCCATACGACTCACATGCTTGACCTTGACCTTTATATGACCTTGACCTTCAGGTGACCTTCCAGGTCAAGGTCAAACAACTAAACCTACCAATGACATCATACACTAAGAAATGCTTTACACATTTTTCCTACCAAAATACATGTGACCTTGACCCAACGTCAAGGTCATCCAAGGTCATGCAACACAAAGCTGTTAATTCAAGACATAGGAAGCACAATGGTGCTTATTGGCACTTTCTACCATGAGATATAGTCACTTTTAGTGGTTCACTACCCCATTTTGGTCACATTTCATAAGGGTCAAAGTGACCTTGACCTTGATGATATGTGACCAAATGTGTCTCATGATGAAAGTATAACATGTGCCCCACATAATTATTAAGTTTGAAACAGTTATCTTCCATAGTTCAGGGTCAAGGTCACTTCAAAATATGTATACAATCCAACTTTGAAGAGCTCCTGTGACCTTGACCTTGAAGCAAGGTCAACCAAACTGGTATCAAAAGATAGGGCTTGCTTTGACCTATATACCACTTGTAGCTAAGGTCGCCATTCTCAATAACGTGGGAGAAAATTGGGAAAATGTGAAAAATGACTGTTTTGGAGACCACATTTATGGCTCCTGTGACCTTGACCTTGAAGCAAGGTCAAGTCACTATGTATGTTTTTTGAGGCCTTGTCATCATACACCATCATGCCACATTTGGTATTGATAGACTTAATAGTCTCCGAGAAAAATCCAACGTTTAAGTTTTTTACGCCCGGACGGACGGACGGACGGACGGACGGACGGACGACACGGCTCAGTACATAGACTCACTTTTGCTTCGCATGTGAGTCAAAAAAGGGGAGCAAGGCTTCGCATGCACGAGTGAGAGCCGCACTAGGCAGGTTTCTCGTTTGGCAGAAAGTGACCATGGACTGCTTACCATTGAGTCAACGTCCTCTGGTTGATCTCCGGGAGTTGCAGACGAATCTCCTCCATGAGGACTGCGTTTCCCATCACGAGTTGTCTCAGCCGCTTGTAGACACCGAGGATCCGGGTCCAGCGCGATACGGTGGCCCTCCCTGGGCGTCTTAGGTCATGTGGGTACAGGTCGCAGAGCGTGTTCACCACCGCCTCAGTGACCCGGCTGACATCCGGCTTCTGGGCCGGTCCCGTGTACGAGGACAAGAAGGATCTGCGAGTAGAAATAGAAGGGCACCGCCAATGATGGGTCTGAATGTTGTCATGGGTGGATGGACGTCAACTTGTGTCATGACAAAGAAGAGACATGGTGACGAGATCATTGTGCTTGCCAGAGGGGACACAATAAATTAGCATATGAAAAGATAATGACTGCAAACGTCTACGGAGACACGCCGTAGCTGTCCTAGACTCACCGCCTCGTGCTCTCCACGCCAGGAGCGGTTTCCGTCTTTGGTCGGCCGAAACGGCTGCGCTGCAGGGTGGGTTGGAATTTAGGCAGAAACACAATCGCTCGCCTGTCATGCTCCTCAAGGGACCGGTACAAGCGGCTGAGCTTGTCCACCTCGGCGGGGGTCAGGTAGGTGTGGTCTCGTAAGGCCACAATGGCCTGGGCAAGCTCCTGCACCTGACCGTATCCCGGGATGGCAGCTTGGCAGACCGCTTGCTGAAAATAATAATGGTAAACAAACACTAGAAGAGCAGCAGCAGCAGCAGCAGCAGCATCAAGAGCAGCAAGCAACAACGACGACGGAAGATTATTATATCGAAAATAAAACAAGAGGACGAAAGTTTGCTGAAATGAAGAATTCCAATCAATCGCGTTTGGAATGCACGCGAGGATTAGGGCGAGAGCAAGTAGTATTCTTGCGAGATTAAAACGGAATGATGACTAGATGGAGACATGAGGTGGGGACATACCTCCGAAATGCCTTCGTCGATGTCAGTATCTTGGCCAGGTTCATCAACGGAAGACGTGCTCGCGGCAGGTGGAGTGGGTTGGACGGGCGGGCTGGTGAGCACAAGCGGAGACAGCTCAGTTGCCAGGGCAGGAGGCTCAGGACGGGGAAGACGCACCTCTGTAAGCGCTCCCTGGGTTGCGTCTTCGAAGACGGAGCCGGGCTCCAACGGAATGGAGTCTTCGGGAAGAGGCTCCTCTTCCTCCTCGACGCCTTCGTCCTCGCTGGTGACATTCGCCTCTACGTCCACGCTGGACATGTCCAGTTGGGACGAGGTTTGGGCGGACAGGTACTCCATCCCGATGAGCTCTCCTGTCAACAGAGAAGACAAGAGAAATGACTTTTGCACAAACGTTGCAAGGGACACAAAGCGGTTCTGCGTCGTCCTTCCTCTCTTTGAGCGAAAAGTCTGTTATTACTGCGTACCAGTATACCGTAGGGGCCGTTGAAGGTGAGGGAAGGCCAGTTGTTTTCCTATGAAACTCAATCCCTCGTTCGCGAAATACTTCATTCTCAAGCAGTACGACTTGGGCTGGCCGTGCTGGTGAATGGCAGCAGTGCGGTCCTGGTTCCAGCGCGACAGTCCTTCCAGCAAGTAGGCTGCGAAGTGGCAGTCGCTTGCACTCTCCCCTGAGAAGAGAAAATAGGATGACAGTTCCCGACACAACAGGCGGGCACAACAAACAGGCGGGGCACAAACAGGCGGGCGCAACAAACAGGCGGGCACAACAAACAGGCGGGCACAAACAGGCAGGCACAAACAGGCGGGCGCAACTCACCAGGTATGAAGCGCTTGAGGTGCAGGTGGAAGGACTCCAGCGACGTGGAACCCCCTGGCGCATCTGTAAGTCTTCAAGAGCTTTCCGCCCTTCACCTGCGTGCCCGTCTGGGTGTAGAGGGGAAGACCAGGAGGGTCATGGATGCAGGTCAGATGTTTTTCCTGCTCTCTCCAGATCCTCTTCATCCTCTCAACATCCAGCAGGCGAACGCCCAAGGTGTTGACCGCCTGTGGCTGCGAATAGACATCAATCACCTGCTCCAGGTTGGCTCTCATCTCGTCCACTCCGCGAGTGGCACGATGGCAGTGGCGAGCGAGCTCGTGGGGGGTGATGCTGCTCTCCACCAGCAAGCGAGTGGGCTCCCGGACACCCTGGCACTTCAGCTCCTCCTCCTTGGCCTCGTACCTGCTCGTCGAAGCCATAGATGGCGCGAGACAGGCAGGCCATGAAGTGCTTGTAGAGCGGGTGTGCGTCAGTGGTCACACCCGCTGCCAGGCGGCGCATGAAGTGCCAGATGTCCAGGCGAAAAAGCTGGTGGGGCCAGGCTTCCTGGAAGGCCCGTCGCACGGCGTTGTTGCTGCAGCAGTCCTTGTCCAAGTACAGACCTTGTCTAGGGAAGTTTGACACTGAGGGGGTTGGAGAAGGAAGCTGAAAGGTGAGGGTGGAAAGAGGAGAAGAGGGTTGGGGGGACTGCCACCTGAAGGTTTGATAAGGACGTTACCACCTGGTTGCAGAAACTAAGACCGATATCTACACCCAGAGGAGAGAGGACGACTGGGGGTAGACTGCTGAGAAAGACAGGAGAGAGGCGACGCTTCGACCCATCAGTGTACGTGGGCTGATAAAAGGATGCAGAAACAGTACTTGCTGGGTGAAACTGGAAGAAAGTTGCAGAGACTCAAGGTCAAAAGGAAGGTGCAGGTACTGAAGATTGGGAAGCGTAGATTGGTGGTTGAGGCCACGGATATGGAGCACTAACGGGCTTCGCGAATTACACATGCTATATCAGCTACCCAGGAGTATGGCAGAAGACGACCAACTGTCTGGAGGGTAAAATGTGAAAGAGGGTTGGTTGTGGGGGACCTAGGCGCAGGGTGGAGCTATAGAGAGGCGGACAAGTCTCTCTACTCCCAAGCAGCAGGACAAACCCCCGTTCCTTTAACACACATGAAGCACGGGGGCGTGTGTGGCACCCTGCTATCGCAGCGCCAGATGAAAACGTGGAGCCGCGTGGCCAGCTGGTCAGGCGGGCAGGGAGTGTAGAGGCTGTGTGCTTGCCTCTCTCCTTCACTCCCCCAAGGGGTCAGCAAACAAGGAAGGCTTGGCGTCAAATTTCTCCGTCTTTATTCATGATAGCAGACAGCGCAACATAGGCAAAGCTACTGTCCACTGGATGACATTCCCGTGACCTCTCGCTATGGCCTCCTGACGTCTGCCTCCATCTGTGTCTGATCTCGTCTCTGATCGTCTCTGATCCTATCTCTGCCCATGTGTCGTGGCCCTGTTAAGGCATGGGCTTTAAATAGCCATCACGCGGGCGTGAGCGAGCGCAAACGAAATTTCTAAGCAGAACTTGGACAGGGGACTCCCAGTGGACGCGAAATTGTGTTAACATGACAGCTTCTAACAACTATTTGAGGCTTAAATCAACAATTCCATATGACAAGCTCCACTCCGTTGGAAAGTGCGTTAATCAAAGCACACTCTGCACCAATGAATGAATTCCAAAAGTGATTCGTATACAAATGAGTGGCAATTGAAGTATTTATGGCGCGAATTAAATCAGATATGTATTCATCGTTTTCTATTAATACTATCGTTTACAACTCACGGAGTGCAGGTTGCCATATATGGGATAGTTGATAAGGGTAAACACTATGCATATATTCAATACTACAAACAATACATGATACATTAGATGAATAAACTCTAAAATTCGATGTGCCCTCAAGCACTGGAATAGAAGTCGGAAGTCAGACGCTAAAGCGAGTCTGTGCGAATAACATGTATCTCTAAGGCAGCAACAGAGCTTGAGCGCAACGCGCCTTCTCACGTATCTCTGCAGTTACAATCCACGCACACTAGAATGGGAATGGGAGATAGTACGTTTAACTACAGTGATCTGGACAAATCACTCCTATTCTCACCCTCTTACAAATGACAGAAAAGAGAGAGACAGAGGAGCATGGAAGAAGACGTTAGCAGGCTTTGCCCGCTACCCTGCTCGCCTCTGTCCTCCTCCCCACTTAGCTGAGATTCTCCTCCTCTACCTCCCCCCCCCCCATCTCTCCTCCTTCTCCTCCTCCTCTTTCCTCTCCTTCTCCTCGATCCTCCTCCTCCTCCTCAATTCTCCTCCTCCACCTCCCTCCCCCCCCCCCCCCATCTCTCCTCCTTCTCCTCCTCCTTCTCTTTCCTCCTTCTCCTCGATCCTCCTCCTCCTCCTCAATTCTCCTCCTCTCCCTCCCTCCCCCCCCCCATCTCTCCTCCTTCTCCTCCTCCTCCTCTTTCCTCCTTCTCCTCGATCCCTCCTCCTCCTCCTCCTCCTCCTCCTCCTCCTCCTCCACCCTCCTCCTCCTCCTCCTCCTCCTCCTCCTCCTCCTCCTCCTCCTCCTCCTCCTCCTCCTCCTCCTTTTCCTCAATCCTCCTCCTCCTCCTCCTCCTCCTCCTCCTCCTCCTCAATCCTCCTCCTCCTCCTCCTTCTCCTCCTCCTCCTCCTCTCCTCTCCTCTTCCTCCTCCTCCAGAAAAGCACAAAAAGTGATTGACAAAACTATGAGTGATTGGCTAACAAACCACCACCCCTCCCTGTCTCCTCCTCCTAGTCCAAGATCAGAAGCTTTATCTGTGGGAACGTGCTTTTGGAGTTGAGATGGACAGGGGCTATATTTCATGAGAGGGAACATAAGCACGCCTCTCCCCCTCCTTCAGCATTCTTATCTCTATTACGAGTGACCACTTCTGGGGGCCAAACTCTTCTCAAGCAAGGGCTGGCATGGGTGGTCTGACGCCAATGCTATTATTAAAAAAACCTGCACACAAAAAACGGCCCCTGGTGACGCTTCCACTAAGGTAGAGAATCTATACCGTCCTTACGACACCTAGATTATGTGTGTCACGTTTTAATCCAGCAGCTTGTGGTATGGGAATGAATAGCGACGGGACACACACACATTCACACACACACACACACACACACACACACACACACACACACACACACACACACACACACACACACACACAACACACACACACACACACACACACACACACACACACACACACACACACACACACACACACACACACACACACACACACATACATATACTTTCACTCTGACATAATTATAGATGGAAGTGAGTGTGAATGCACTGCAAAAACACATATTACATTGGGTGTTGAATTCCGCGTCCTGAAACAGGTTTCCAGTGTATGTGGTTCAAGGCTCACAGGGGTATGCTCTACTTCAGACCTGACCCCGTCCTGTAATTCAGACATTCACACAACTGAAACAGCTCAATCTGTGACAAGAACCATCAAGGTTAGGAGTGCTACAAATAGGCCGCAGACGCCTGATAAGTAGAATATTGATTTCTAAAACCTATAAGTACATCAAATGTTCATTTAAATTGCTTCATTATTCAGATCGAAATGCGCTTGAAGGAGCGAACTTTTATTAGTAGGCCATATATGTAGCTACTTGATACAACAAAGCTCATGTAAATTCGGTGGTCTGGGCATTCCAGGCAACTGAGCGGCCGAGACTTATGCAGCAATCCCCGGACACAAGATTATGCAAATCCACATCGGCTTCGTACGACATTGGTTGCCACAGCCTGTTTGAACACAACGCAACAGAAATTTTTGCATCTCCACATTCCAGTAGATCGGATAAGGATTCCATTGTTATGTGGTGGCTGGCCACTTTGTGTCAAATGCCGAGGTCATTTTGACCTGTCGCTATCTACTTGTGTGCGCCATGCAACGGGGTTCGTTTTTGCAAGAGTGGCAGATATGTGCCGTTTCAATGGGCGCGTTTGTTAGGCAAGTGGCTCGCCTCAATGGCTAGTCGAGGGCGAGCTAGACACACCTAGAGCTAATGAGCGAGAAACGTCGCCAACGCTTAGCCCTCGAGATCCTACGCCTAACAAACGCGCCCAATGGCTGCCTTATATGCACTCTTCAGATTCTTAGGGGCAAAAAATTTATCCCTCCAGGTTTAATGGAGGTCCTCACAGCTTTATCCCTCCAGGTTTACTGGAGGTCCTACAGACTGTATCTGTGTCTGTGTGTCAGTCTGACTGTCAGTCCCGACTTAATGGCTGATTTCTCAAAAACTGCTAGACGGATTTCCTTGACATTTTGCACACTTACTGAAAGTTAGGTCCGATTGAATGTATCAAATTTTCAGAATCGAGGTTTGAAAAGAAAGTGGTTTTTTAAGGTCGTAAACTCGAAAGCACCTCCCTAATATGTCAATTGAGGGAATGGCGAAATGCAAAATGTGTGACGTCATCAATAACGTGACGAAATTTTATCTGTAGGGCCTATGTCTGTCTATCGGTCCCGACTGAACGGCTGATATCTCAAAAACTGCTGGACGGATTTCCTTGACATTTGGCACACTTACTGGAAGTTAGGTCCGATTGAATGTATCAAATTTTCAGAATCGAGGTTTGAAAAGAAAGTGATTTATTTAGGTCGTAAACTCGAACACATCCCCCCCACCCCCACCCCCACCCCCCACCCCCCTCAATGTCATTTGACGGAATGGCCTAATCGAGATCGAGTCAAACAGAGTTATCTTTTCCTACTTTCCGCAAAACAATGGCGTCTTCGTATGTTGAACGTCTACCAGCCGACGCAAAAAAGCGGTAATACGAGAAGATTATTGACGTTGGTGGGTTAGATCCGTATGAAATACCAAACAGTTTGTGGTCTGTCGACAAAAACCAGTTGCCGGACATAAACCACGCCAGGATTGTACAATATTTTGTGCTGGGCAAAAGTGCGAGAATTTTGCAGCCTGATCCTCCCCAGAAAAAAATTCGCCTTTGCTTAAAAAATACCGTTTTACAGTCAAAATTGTCCACCCGCGCGGCCGCTCCAACTTGAGTATCCTAAAATGTACAAGACCACTCAAATTTCATGAACTATCACCCATGTTTCTACAATTTACAGTGCAAAATACCAACCTAGGGGGTTTACGGAAAATAACGTTATAAATGCTTTACAAACACTCATTCTCCAATGGCACAGTTGGTAGAGCGTTGAACTCTTGGTCATGCGTGGCCAGGTTTTATTCTGCACTGAAACTTTTTTTTCTCTCTCTTTTTTTCGAGAGGTTGTGGGTTCGAACCCGACCTGGTTTTTTGTGTTTTTGTGTGTGTGTGTGGTTTTCCCCCCTCTTTTCTCGAGAGGTTGCGGGTTCGAACCCGATCTTTTTTATATAACATATGCCAAAACCTGGAGGTTCAGCACCAGCGGTTTTTATTGTTGCTTTTTTTAATGCCAAAACCTGGAGGTTCAGCGCCAGCGGTTTTTATTCAAGAAAACAGCAAGTTTACATTGCATACTTCAGTGTCATTGCAAAAGTCGATGTAACGCACAGTAAATAATGGTAATCGAAACACAGCCACGTTGCATTAGACTCGACTACGCTTCACAGTCACAGGAAATCTGTTAAACGTCAAGTGCCACCGCCCGCGAGACGCCTATGAGTATGCAGTATGAATGTCTTTTCCTCATACTCGCGCGTCGATGTCTAGAATGGGGCCAGCAGTTCAAGTGTGGATAACATTGAGAATAAATCTATGAAAAGCTACATCTACTTCTAATTGCCTGCAACCCCAACTTGAGAGGGAGGGGCATGACCCAGGGCCGGATCTAGGGGGGGTGCTGGGGGTGCTCGAGCACCCCCCCCCCCAAAAAAAAAAAAAAAAAAAAAAACCTCCGTGGCAGCCGGGAGTTGGGGGAAGGAGGGAGGGGGGGGGGGTGGTTGCTCAAATATGTTGATCTACTTCCCACCTCATCGGATATCGGCACACTTTGCTTGGTAGCAGAGACAGTATAGTTAGTAAAAAGCTTGGGAAGGAGGGGGGGGGGGGGGGGGCTAAAAGATGCTGGGCCCAGATGCTGTACTACTCTCCACTTGGTATAAGCACACTCTACTTGGCAGCCAAGGTAGCTGGGGAGGGAGGGGGGGGGGGTGCTGCTATAATTAAGATGCCTTCCTTTTGCTACTCGCACAGACAAATCAAACCCGGGCAGAGACAGGAAGAATCTGTGACCAAACAAAAACTCTTGGAAATGACCGCACTGCCAGATTGCACAGATTTGCACCATTTTTCTCAAAATTTTCCGGGGGGGCATGCCCCCGGACCCCCCTAGAGGGGCGTGCCTGCTTCGCAGGCACGCACTCGTGGCTTCGCCACTTCGATGAGAAGACCCTAAAACAATTTTAAGCACCCCCCCTCAAAAAACTTTGATCCGGCCCTGTGACCACACCACTGATAGCAAACCCATGGGACACACAACCACCAGGGTCAGAGGCAAGGGAAACACCTCGGCTTTGGGTCACGGGTAGCCTGACGATTGCCGACGACGTGATCGCGAACGCGTTGCCCCTCGCGATTGCCAGCGAGATTCTCTGAAACAGGAACTGTGTCTGGCGTGGGTCATCTGTCGACAGTGCAATCCGCTGGCCGATTTCTCGGATAAGTTTCGTTGCTGCCGGTCCGACCACTCCAGTCGTTTCGACAGCGAACGGGACGAAGTGGTACCGTTCCGTGATAGAGGCGTATTTCCTTCTTTTCGAACCTTCGGCAGACTGGCAGGCGTGGTCTGGGTCGATAGCGGAGTCTCTCATTGAAGATGGTGCAAAAGAGTCAGAGCAGGTGGCGTCCCAAACAAGTGACTTGCTGTTCTTAAATGGGAATACAGTCATGCCGTCGGGGTGCCGCCCGTCTCCTCTGTCGAGGCCAACCGGTTCCAAAACGGTATACAGGCCTGCGGAGTCGAGCGACCGTTTGATGACGTCGTTGAGGGCGACGTGGCGTGGGAATCTCCCGGCACTGTAGCGGCATGAAAGCGGGTGCAAGCCGTAGATGTCGACCGTCTTGCCGCATCGACAGGGGTGGCTCTGGCACATCTGCTGGCCGAGGCGGAGAGAGACAGCGATCCTGAGCGTCTCGTCGTCTAGGAGGGTGCCGAGAGAAGTGGCGGGAATGGCGTGTAACCAGCATCCGCTGTTGGTTTGTGCGGCTGTGCCCAGACAAACCAATCGATGCTGGTTAAGACGGGGTCTGAGCTCGTTCGCGACAGCTCGACTGGCAGTGCGGTCCCAACTGTGCTGGGATTCCGGGATCTCGGCGTCTGGGAGCCCCTTCTGTCTCCAACGACCAAAAGCGTCCTCTGCGTCCACTGGAACTAAATCGTCGGCCGTGTTTTGGCGGAGGATGGCTTTGATGAGCCGCTTGCTGGAGTAGACAGAGGCCAGAAAGGCAGGGAGTGCCAAGTCGCTGGCGGTCCTAAGGCCTATGCCCCCCTCGGCCAAAGGTAGCCTCGCCTGTCGCCAGCCCGTGTCATTGAAAGCGATGTTGAGGAGACGTTCGGCTGCCTCTTTCAGGACGCTGTCAAACTCGAGGAGCTCTGCTCGGGGCAAAAATGCCTTGCAGTTACTCTGATTAATTGCACGCACAAGTAGAGCGCATGGAGCAAGCTGTTATGTCTCAGGGGCCCGGGCTGACTAGCCGTGGGAATGGGATGGGAAGGAAGCCTACGTGACAGAAATCAAGTGCAGCCTAAGACTGGACCGCCAGCCTAGTTTATTTTGAAGCCGCTGTCTGGAGATTTCCTGGAGAACAGCTTCGTAAGTGTGATTCAGCAGAAACTGCCTGCACTTGCGAGGCTATCGACCCTGCAGTGTATGCCCAGACATGCGTCAATAACTATTTTTAGGTCACGTGTACCTCCTTCGACTAGTCTAATTATAGAGTGTTTGCAAGGCACTTTTGTAACCATCTTGCTCTACTGGCAAGGCAACCCATGTCATGGAAATCAACTCCCTCTCTCTCTCTCTCTCTCTCTCTCTCTCTCTCTCTCTCTCTCTCTCTCTCTCTCTCTCTCTCTCTCTCTTCTCTCTCTCTCTCTCTCTCTCTCTCTCTCTCTCTCTCTCTCTCTCTCTCTCTCCTCTCTCTCTCTTCTCTCTCTGTCTCTCTCTCTCTCTCTCTCTCTCTCTCTCTCTCTCTCTCTCTCTCTCTCTCTCTCTGTGGTTTGGGATGGCTCCACGGCAGTGCACTTCATAATATTAAATCGCTGTACAGACGAGCTGCCAAGCTTATTACTTCCGGCTCAACATTGTCTACGGATGAAAAGATCAGACATCTTGGCTTACCACTCTTCCAAAAACACCTCGTCCTCAATAAATGCATCCTTATGCACAACATTGCTCATTTACGAGCACCGAAGTATCTTACTGATTTCTTCATTTGTCCCCCCCCCCCCCCCCCCCCAAACAAGCCACTCACTATCTCGCAACACTTTCATTCTACCACAACCTAGAGTAGACATTTTCAATGGCAGTATTACATACTCAGGTATTATGATATGGAATACTCTCCCATGGACATTATTCACGCGAGATACTTCCGGTTTTTAAATCGAGGCAGACTGGGCAAACATCATGGCGTCTTCTCTGGCAAGCATCAGTACCAGTACATGGAGTGGAAATCTCCTTCATGTGCCTCCATTCTCGCATGGAAATGTTGACATATGGGCAAGTGATGTTGTTTTTCTTGTTTATAGCTGGGAAACTGCAATGTTTACACCAGGAAGCAAGAGCATTCCATCACTTCGCACGACCTAACATAGTAACAACCTCTACTCATGAGAAACCTATTGTGATTGGTCCAAAAATATTAATCAGCCAATGGTAGAGAGCCATGTATAGAGTCTTGATCACACCGGACATGTTGATGTCGGCATAGCAGACGATGCAAGCCCAGCTGGCAGTACCCGCTTATCTCGCAGTTTTGACTAAAAATTAAGTATATAATCAGATACCACAAACTATCTGCAAAGACAGCCCATGGTTATATTAGCGTAATAAATTAACATATAGGCTTACTGACCTTATTTCAAGAAACACCAGTCATAATGATCAACACTACAGATCTAGATCTACAAGAGAGAAGGGTAACCTGTTTTACTTTCGATGTCATGCACAAATCCTTCGATGAACTTTTCGTATCCTTTCCCTTTCTTTCTACTGGGTATGTAGTAGTAGTAGTAGTAGTAGTAGTAGTAGTAGTAGTAGTAGTAGTAGTAGTAGTAGTAGTAGTAGTTGAGAGGCTAGATGTAGGCCGTGAAGCCTTTTGAACGCCCCATCGTAATGTGTTGCGTTATATAACATAAGGTCTTAGCGCAATTTTCCTATTGCGACAGTGTCACTCATCATAGCTTCTAGATAACAATATGAATGTAGGATCCGTGTTCAGTTGGTTTTTGAAAACGTTAGTAGTCGGTGCAGTCTTGAGCTGCAACGGAAGGTTATTCCACAGGTTAGCAACACGATTACTGAAACAATACTTTCTTAGGTTAGTATTACTACGTTGAACAAACACTTTTCCGTCTGCATTTCTCGTACTGGTACAACTTGGTGACTTAAAGAAGTCGCTCCACTCCACGTCTACGAGATTATTGTATGATTAATAAGTCTCTATTAGGTCACCACGAATCCTTCTTCCTTTTAGTGAGTGCAGATTCAAATACTCTAAGCGCTCGCTGTAAGACATCTCCCGACATTCACTCAACAACTTGGGAGCCCTGCGCTGGACTCGCTCCACAGCCTCTGACTGTCTTTTTTAATGTGGGTACCAACATCACTTGCCCATATTTCCGCATTTCCATGCGAGAATGGAGGTACATGCAGGAGATTTCCACTCCATGTACTGGTACTGGTGCTGGCCATAGAAGACGCCATGATGTTTGCCCAGTCCGTCTCGTTTTCGATTTCAAAATAGCCGCTGCGTGAATAACGTCTATTGTACCTAAGGAACAATACTTCCATGAAATCTTTTAAAGCATCCATACGTGATTATCTATTCAGATAATCTCACTCCTGTTGCCTGTACGAATGACATGAATTTGCTTGAACTTGAAGACTCACTGAGCTGACAGTTGTCAAAGGCATCTACTAAAATATTTGTCATTGTTGATCATATTCTTCATATACCTTACCAATTGTTGTACATAGATTAGCTACTGTGTTTTTTTCTCTCTTATCTATCCATGTTTTCATTTATTTATGAGCAAGGACAATTTGTAAGATAGGCTGAAATGCCTAAAATTTCATCCGTCATAAATAAAGAATCAATTATTCAATCAATCTCTCTCTCATCTTCTATCTGAAATAGTTCAGCTAAAAATATCAAGCACAACATTTACACTTTTGTTGTATTTTTCCATTTAATTTAATGCATTTCAAAGGCATTCGTTCATGCTACGGTCGAGGCATGAAAGGTCCTTTTGGTCAAAAATTAAATGGTACACACTTTCTTCCTCTCAAATGTTCACTTTTCGGGGGATCGTGCGTTTACACAGATATTTATAGTAATGCTTCGTGATTTTGAAAATGTGTTTCTGTCAAACTGCTTATGAGCGCTTGCATTGCCCCGGCCGAATGTTCACTTCTGATTCATTGCTCATTTCAAACAAAGTTTATCATTCATTCACTCGCTTATTGTTTGTTCCCTCATTTAATCTGTTTTCCTTCCTTCTGTTAGCTTCTTTCCTTCCTTCCATTTTCTTTCCCCATTCTGTCAATCATGAATTCATTTTCACTTTTCCCCTATCCTGTCGTTGTCTCTAAACGTGTGGTTGCATAAACATTCCTTTTCTCTGAATTAACACTCCTTAACCCTCCCCCGCCCCCCCCCCCGCTCCCCCCTCTGCGCCCACGCCCCCCCCCCTCCATCCTCCCCTCCTTTCCCCCCCCCTACTAATTAAAGACCAAGTGTGCAAGATGTGTTGTGACGGTGATGTTGATGTCACGTTAATTGCGTTACTTGGTTACTGTGCGTGTTTTGGGCTCGAATTTCCACTAGTTTCAGGATGGATTGAACGCACGGTTCATCGGAATATTCTGACCCTGGCTGAGCTACTGGAGCAGGCCCCGAAAGTCCGGCAGCCAGGGGTCCAGCTGATGAGGGGGGGGGGGGGGGCATCAAGCGGATCTGGCCGCATGTTACACTTGACATGTTAATGCGCTGCGTTGTTTTTGTTTTGTTGTGTTGCGTTGCCTTAAGTTAAAACGTGCTGCTTTTATCAGTGATGGAATTCGTTTTCCGAACCTGTCATAAAATTGATGGAAGAGAGGGGCAAGGCCCCCTAAGCGCGCGCGCACTCACGCATGCACGCACTCACGCACGCTCGCACGCACGCACGCACGCACGCACACACTCACGCACGCACGCACGCACGCACTCACGCACGCACACACTCACGCACGCACGCACGCACGCACGCACTCACGCACACTCGCACGCACGCACTCACGCACGCACGCACTCACGCACGCACACACTCACGCACGCACGCACGCACTCACGCACGCACTCACGCATGCACTCACGCACGTAAGCACGCACGCACACACACACACAGAAGTTAAAAAAGGTAAAGGTTTAGTTTTATCCCTCCAGGTTTACTGGAGGTCCTACAGACTTTATCCCTCCAGGTTTACTGGAGGTCCTACAGACTTTATCTGTCTGTGTGTGTGTCTGTGTGTCTGTCCCGTCTCCACGGCTTATATCTCAAAAACTACTGGACGGATTTCCTTGAGATTTTGCACACTGACTGGAAGTTAGGTCCGATTCAATATTATCAAATTTTCAGAATCGAGGTTTGAAAAGAAAGTGACTTTTTTACATTTTGGTGTTTCAATGAAAACGATTCAACAGACTCCATTTTGCAAAATCTGTGACGTCATCATTTGACGTCGAATAACGTGACGTCATTTGCGAGGAGATTTTTGAAGGAGGGTGAATAGAATAGAATAGAATAGAATTCTTCGGCTTGCTTAGGCGTCCAGGGCCTATCGCCGATTCTGGTAGTTCTCTGGCTGTATTTTTATTGTTCTTGGCCCGTATTCACGACGGCGATTTATCTTTTTAACACTCGATTTATCTCCTATCCCCGATTTATCTTGACTTCGGTTTAAATTCTCCTATTCATGACGGCGATTTAGCCCTAAACTCGCGTCAAAGCAGAGTGTTAAACTATTCTCCCGAAGTCGGCAAGATAAATAGATAAACCGGGGTTATCGAGAGAGGCAAGATGGCAGCGATTGTGCTTAAGAAACGAATTCATGACAATCTGTGAAGGAAAAACCGAGTATTCCGAGACCGAAGGCACCCGTTAGAAGTATTTAATGATGAAGAGGTATTCAGAAAGATTCGATTCCATCGAAAGGAAATCTTGGCCATCACCGACGAGATCCATAAAGAAATCAGTCGAACCCAGAATTATTCAAAGGCACAGCAACCGAAAGAATGACGTCGTCAGGCAAGTCCTTCTTGCGCTTAGATTTTATGTA
>JAWQFJ010014313.1:0-27500 GCA_034096865.1 Theodoxus fluviatilis | reverse complement strand
ATGATAATGGCCTGGACCAACCCAAGACCGTGGTGGCAGTGGTCTCTCTACACCGTGGTGGCAGTGGTCTCTCACGTCTCGTGTGCCGTTCCCCCTTAACATATAGGAATGCACGGACCTCACAGAAGCCAGAGTGTAGATTATTTCCCAGATCCTAACCCTGGTTCCTGGGTTGTGCTTCCATTTGGCAGAAAAGAGAGATTACTTAATTTAACTTACTTTGAAATGACTTCTTACAAATGTTGCCTCATTCAGCTTAACACAGTCCATTGAATGAATCACATGCCGTTGCAAGTAGCTGTCTTACTTGAGGGAAAACATCAGATTTATAGTCAAAATGTTACAATTCAGATGCCAGAGTGGGCAGCGGTTCACTAGCCGAGGGTCACGCTGCTACGGCTGCTAATGTAACGAGTGACTGACAGGTCACCTGCAAAAACAATCAGACCACGGCAGAGGAGGGGTCCCAGAGCGGCGAGCTGGTCAGCTTGCCTTAGACAAAGGATGGGGAAAGGGGTGGTTGGTGAGAGGTCTGACACCATGGATCCAATAAGAATGGATTGCTGACTGTGGCGTGTAGAGAAATAAGTTCGCCGATAGCCTCGTTTTCAACACTTTTCTGATTGCACTTCCGGTTGCTCCGCTGTCAATGGCCGATGCCTTTGTTAGTGTAAACACCTGTCGAAAATGACGATTTTTGTGTCTTGGTTTTAGCCATCTTAATTTTTTCTCCGCATAAGTCGGTGGGAAAATGTGTCTAGTTTGTAACCCTGTGTTTAGTTTTGTTGTCAGCCATTTCTGAAACGCCTAGTTACTTCCAGAGTCAACCACAGTGTGTTGCGAAATGTGTGACATTGACAGTGATACAAGAGCTGCCGTGGTTCCTAAACCAATATCAAGGAGGGCGAACAGTACTTCAGATGGAGCCAAGTGTTGTGTTGTTGATTGTAAGGTATCATCAGTGGCATGCAGGGGACTTTCTTTCGTTGGAATTTCAAGAAAAGGTGTCAGTGAAGCGAAAGACAAATGGAGATCAGCCATCATTGCTAAAATTGATCGAGTGGACGAAGCATTCAACCCAGACATGGCCAAGATCTGTAGTCGACACTTTGACGATGCTTGCATCAAACGAGGTACATTAATTTCATTATAATTTGTTTCAGTGGGATGTGGGTGTGTTAGACGTCTTTTGTCTTTGAAATCAAAACAAATCTTCACCTCATCTTGGACAGAACAGCGTACATTCTTCGCGCACTTTTATTTATAGCTGACGCGCGGACCTCAGCGACACCATGAATTCGCTCGACAGTGGCGTCCGTAGTAGCAGACGAAGTAGATAGCCTGACCAAAGTGCTTTGTTTTCCGTCAAAAGTGGATTGAATACCATTTTTTAAAACTGCAAAGTGTGTCTGGGATGCCTGCAAATGTACTTACAGTTTCAACTGATGGAATAAATCATCACTGTTTGAACAATTATCTGTTTTTCTTACCATGAGAATTCGCTCAACAGTGGCGTCCGCAGACGAAGTAGATAACCTGACCAAAGTGCTTTGTTTTCCGTCAAAAGTGGAATGAATACCATTTTTGACTCACATGCGAAGCAAAAGTGAGTCTATGTACTGAGCCGTGTCGTCCGTCCGTCCGTCCGTCCGTCCGTCCGGGCGTCCATCCGTCCGTCCGGGCGTAAAAAACTTAAACGTTGGATTTTTCTCGGAGACTATTAAGTCTATCAACACCAAATGTGGCATGATGGTGTATGATGACAAGGCCTCAAAAAACATACATAGTGACTTGACCTTGCTTCAAGGTCAAGGTCACAGGAGCCATAAATGTGGCCTCAAAAACAGTCATTTTTCACATTTTCCCAATTTTCTCCCACGTTATTGAGAATGGCGACCTTAGCTACAAGTGGTATATAGGTCAAAGCAAGCCCTATCTTTTGATACCAGTTTGGTTGACCTTGCTTTAAGGTCAAGGTCACAGGAGGTCTTCAAAGTTGGATTGTATACATATTTTGAAGTGACCTTCTATCTTTTGATACCAGTTTGGTTGACCTTGCTTTAAGGTCAAGGTCACAGGAGGTCTTCAAAGTTGGATTGTATACATATTTTGAAGTGACCTTGACCCTGAACTATGGAAGATAACTCTTCCAAACTTCATAAGATTGTAGTACACGTTATACTTTCATTATGAGACACATTTGGTCACATATCATCAAGGTCAAGGTCACTTTGACCCTTATAAAATGTGACCAAAATGGGGTAGTAAACCACTAAAAGTGACCATATCTCATGGTAGAAAGTGCCAATAAGCACCATTGTGCTTCCTATGTCTTGAATTAACAGCTTTGTGTTGCATGACCTTGGATGACCTTGACCTTGGGTCAAGGTCACATGTATTTTTGTAGGAAAAATGTGTAAAGCATTTCTTTGTGTATGTCATTGGTAGGTTTAGTTGTTTGACCTTGACCTTGAAGGTCACCTGAAGGTCAAGGTCATATAAAGGTCAAGGTCAAGCATGTGAGTCGTATGGGCTTTGCCCTTCTTGTTTTACTGCAAAGTGTGTCTGGGATGCCTGCAAATGTACTTACAGTTTCAACTGATGGAATAAATCATCACTGTTTGAACAATTATCTGTTTTACTTACCATGAGAAATTCGCTCGACAGTGGCGTCCATAGTAAGCGGAGTAACCGGAAGTGAAATCAGAAAAGTGTTGAAAACGAGGCCATCGGCGTCCTTCTTATATGACACAGCGCGTGCAGGCTGAGCGAGCCAGCCGTCCATATGACGTAATGTCCATGCTGACACATAGGATAGGGGGGTGAGAAGAGACAGAAGCAGGGATAACCGAATAGAGGTTAACACAGCAGATGTACAATACACTTGGTGTTAGGTACCTCCTATCACATGCCCCCCGGTGAAATTGAATCAGTGTCTGCACTGGTTGAAACAACAAAATACACAGGTCTTGGCGTGACTTTTCACTAGAATGACTTCGAGGCAGGTATTTGACCAAATTCCAAGGTACATTCAACCATGACGTACAAGGAAAAAATTACACTCGCTCGTTATGTTCAAAGACTGGTATTTGACCAACAAATGTGACTAAGGCTGACGATTATCAGGGCCCAAAGTACATCTGAAATCTATGAATCGAGCAGGATAAAAATAAACACTGACAATAATTATTGTCTGACATGAGATCACACATTCAGGATCATAGGCTGTATTTGACAGGCACTCATGAACTGACCGTCTCATTCAGTCCTCTTTTCGACTTACTCAACTCTGGGGTGGGTGGCCACTTCAAGTGTTAAGCACAACTTCAATGGGAAACAACAGTTCATTACTTGAAAGTGGATAGGCAGCCATGTGGCGCGACATGTAAACTAATGAATTACTTACAGTAAGAGTGTCCATTCTAATGAAGAAAAGTGCATCCTTGTGTCTCACAAAACTGTTCATTGTCTCTCAGCACGAAAACGAAAACGGCAGTTACAAAATACCAAAACGTCTTTGATGGGAATGAGCTCTGGAGGCGGGCGAGTGGAAGGCCAGCCGTTGTTCTAGCGTTCCTTTAAATGTGGAATGCATTTGCAATCCTGGGGCGAAGGAGCTTGGCTTGTGGTTCCAGTCACACCAAGGGTAAGTTGGACGGGTGCCCTAGGAGAGGCAGCTTCATACGTGCTTCACTTCACGAGGATGTTGGGCAGGGATGCTCCGGCACGAGGAATCGGTGGCAGGTTTCAGGTTATGGAGGAGGCCATGTATTGAAACGTCGTACTGACCATTTTTATCCTGTTGGTGAGGCGAAGGTTGAGGTCAAGTCTGGAGAGTGGCGCTTGGGGCGCCCAATGACGAAATGGAGGCAGTAGTTCTTAGTCCTTTGCTCCCTGGAAAGCGTCAGGCTCCGATGGTAGTTGTAGTAACAGCACGATGTCTCATCCTGCCGACAACGCCATTTGTGGTGTAGTGGAATAAGGCATGATGGTAGCAGGGCGCAGGTATGAGACAAAATCGTAGCTGCTTTCCACAACTTTATTTTTCACCCATGGGTACAGGAGCTGCTGGCTGGTCCGAGGCCTGATGATAATGGCCTGGACCAACCCAAGACCGTGGTGGCAGTGGTCTCTCACATCTTGTGTGCCGTTCCCCCTTAACAAGGGAATGCACGGACCTCACAGAAGCCAGGGTGTAGATTATTTCCCAGATCCTGACCCTGGTTCCTGGGTTGTGCTTCCATTTGGCAGAAAAGAGAGATTACTTAATTTCACTTATTTTAAAAAGACTTCTTACAAACGTTGTCTCATTCAGCTTAACACAGTCCATTGAATGAATCACATGCCGTTGCAAATAGCTGTCTTACTTGAGGGAAAACATCAAATGTATAGTCAAAATGTTACAATTCAGATGCCAGAGTGGGAGAACGGCTCACTAGCCAGGGGTCATGCTAATGTAAGGAGTGACTGACTGGGCAGCTGCATCAACAATCAGACCACAGCAGGGGGGGGGGGGGGGGGGGCGGTGTGTCCCAGAGCGGTGAGCTGGTCAGCTTGCCTTATACAAAGGATGGGGAAGGGGGGTTGGAGAGAGGTTTGACCATGGACCCTACATCATATGGACGGCTGGCTCGCTCAGCCTGCACGCGCTGTGTCATATAAGAAGTTCGCCGATGGCCTCGTTTTCAACACTTTTCTGATTGCACTTCCGGTTAATCCGCTTACTATGGACGCCGCTGACGAGCGAATTCTCATGGTAAGTAAAACAGATAATTGTTCAAACAGTGATGATTTATTCCATCAGTTAAAACTGTAAGTACATTTGCAGGCATCCCAGACACACTTTGCAGTTAAAAAAAATGGTATTCATTCCACTTTTGACGGAAAACAAAGCACTTTGGTCAGGCTGTTCAGACTGCTTGCGAGAGAAGTACAGAGTCTGTGTGTAAGTGTGTGCGTCGTCTGTGTGTAAATGTTCGTGTAGATGTTGTGTGAATGTCTGCTGTCATTCCGATCTCGACGTTGGCGTGAGGGTGGAAGGCAGAGGAGGGGGGGACGAAAGTGAGCGATCGCAGTTTAAATGGCTCGAGATCGCGCGCGCCTATTTGTGTGAGTGAAAGCGTGTGTGACGGAATGCAGTAGGGATGGCATGGCCGTGGCTGATGATTTCATTGCGTCTGATTGTGTTCCTCGTTCCCCAACCTTTCATTCCACTTTTGACGGAAAACAAAGCACTTTGGTCAGGCTATCTATCTAGTTCGTCTGCTACGGACGCCACTGTCAAGCGAATTCCTGGTGTCGCTGAGGTCCGCGCGTCATCTATAAATAGAAGTGCGCGAAGAATGTACGCTGTTCTGTCCAAGATGAGGTGAAGATTTGTTTTGATTTTAAAGACAAATGACGTCTAACACACCCACATCCACTGAAACAAATTATAATGACAGAAACGTACCTCGTTTGATGCAAGCATCGTCAAAGTGTCGACTGCAGATCTTGGCCATGTCTGGGTTGAATGCTTAGTCCACTCGATCAATTTTAGCAATGATGGCTGATCTTCATTTGTCTTTCGCTTCACTGACACCTTTTCTTGGAATTCCAACGAAAGAATGTGCCCTGCATGCCACTGATGATACCTTACAATCAACAACATAACACTTGGCTCCATCTGAAGTACTGTTCGCCCTCCTTGATATTGGTTTAGGAACCACGGCAGCTCTTGTATCACTGTCATTCATTTCGCAACACACTGGTTGACTCTAGAGGTAACAAGGCGTTTCAGAAATGGCTGACAACAATACTAAACACAGGTTACAAACTAGACACATTTTCCCACCGACTTATGCGGAGAAAAAATTAAGATGGCTAAAACTAAGACACAAAATTCGTGATTTTCGCCAGGTGTTTACACTAACAAAGGCATCGGCCATTCAAAGCGGAGCAACCGGAAGTGAAATCAGAAAAGTGTTGAAAACGAGGCTATCGGCGAACTTATTTCTCTACATGCCACAGTCAGCTATCCATCTATATAGGATCCATGGTTTGACACAGAGATCTTACACACAGGATAGGGGTGGGTGGGAAGAGACAGAAGTAGGGATAACTGAATAGAGGATGAACACAACAGCAGATGTACAATACACTTGGTGATAGGTGCACTCTATCACATGAGAATGGAAGAAGATTTTGCAAGTTTGAACGTCAGGAATATGTCTTAATTTGGAGAGAAGAAATAGATGAATTGATTTTTTTACAAATATAATCAATGTGTGATTGCCATTCTAAATGATCATCAATTATTACACCAAGAACTTTCTGCTGAACAATTGTTTCGATTCTCAAAGAATCAAGAACAAGAGGAAGAGATAAAGGATAATATTTGATGTTTTTGTCTCGTAGTTATCACCATATATTTCGTTTTGGAAGAATTAATGACCATATGATTCGAAGAGCGCCAGGAACGTATTTCAGCCAGGCTCCCTTGAAGTTTTACTGCCATACATTCAGTACTGACACCTCAGGTTGAAAGTGTCACATCATCGGCAAACATATCACATGTAACCTCTTTATCAGAGATATGTAATGGTAGATCATTGATGAATAGGCAGAACTAAAGAGGGCCTAAGACAGAACCTTAATTGTGGCATACCCACTTGTAAATGGCCATAAAAAGAAGTATGTCCATTGAAATAGACATACTGCTGTCTGTTTTTTAATTAAAAATGATTGAAAGAATTTCACCATGTTACAACCATTTAGAGAGAGAGAGAGAGAGAGAGAGAGAGAGAGAGAGAGAGAGAGAGAGAGAGAGAGAGAGAGAGAGAGAGAGAGAGAGAGAGAGAGAGAGAGAGAGAGAGAGAGAGAGAGAGAGAGAGAGGAGAGAGACAGAGAGACAGAATGTCCGTCCGTCCGTCCGTCCGCCTGCCTGCCTGCCTGCCCGTCCATCTGTCTGCATGTCTGTCTGTCCGTCTGTCGGTCTGTCTGTCGGTCTGTCTGTCTGTCTGTCTGTCTGTCTGTCTGTCTGTCTGTCTGTCTGTCTGTCTGTCTTTCTGTCAGTCTGTGTGTGTGCGTGTGTGCGTGTGTGCGTGTGTGTCTATGTGTGTGTGTGTGTGTGTGTGTGTGTGTGTGTGTGTGTGTATTTCCCTTTCTCACAAACCCACATACACACGCGATCAGATGCACGAAATCGTTCCGAACACGCGACCACCTCTCTTGCAAAGTCAGCACGTCTCGCCCGAGCAACCCAACAAAAACTGTTGGTTTCGGGATGGGGTAGGCTGGGAAGGAAATAGTTCTTGGGGGGTGGGGGTGGCGGCGGGGCATGGGGGATTGAGGGTGAGTTGAGGTAGGAGGTGGGGGTGGGGGTGGGAGATGGGGGGATAGCGGCGGAGCTTTGGGATGGAGGTGGGTGTGAGTACATCAAAAGAAGCTGCGGAGCAGAACAGAGAGCTCGCTGTTGTCCACCATTCATCAAGGTTCCTGCGATTTATCCAGTGATAAACGTCATGCCCTACTGAGCTGATTGGCAGGCTTAGTTAGAGGTGGAGGGGATAGGAGATTGAGGGGGTGAGAAGCGGAGTGAAGAAGGGGGGGTTGGGGTGGGGGGTCAGTGGGGGATGGAGTGGGGAGGGGGGAAAGGGAGGGGGGGGGGGAAGAATCAGGATTTTCCACAGGATCGAGGTTAAAGGGTCATTACCCTGCCGTTGGTGGTGTCCTCGAACTTTGTGATTGGTGCGAGCGGCGTGCAACCTTAGGCCGGTGTCAACACGTGTCAATATTTGAGAGCCCTTGCAAAAGCAGTTGTTTCAAGTTCAAGTTTGGGTGCCGTATTACGGCACAATTTATTTCATAACCCTAGGGGGCATTTAGAAAATAAACATACATGACAACACCAACGGCAAAGAGAGAAGAAAAAAAACATCAAACAAGGGACAAATCAAACAACGTCAATATCAAATGCATATATACAAAATAATAATAACTGGCTTCTCCGCTAATTTGCCAAACTTTTGCAAATAAAATTTATAAGAACAACTAACTTTGACAAAAATTTCTTCTTTCTGCTACCTAACAGTTCCTTAAACTTTAAACTATTCGGTCTTCTACAGAAATATGGTGGCAACAAAATACATCTGACATCTCTAAAAAAAAATCACAGACAAACACATAGGGAAACTCGTCACCAATATCAGCTGAATTGCATTTAGTGCAAATGCGTTGACATCTTGAAACATTAACAAAGCGTTCTTTTTGTACAGGAAGATTATTATTCAAAGTTCTATATTTCATAAGTGAGATACATTGGTTATAATGGTAAAATACTAATATATTGTTCACATGAAAATATATCTTTATACATTCTATAGTTACAAAAACTGGTTTTGGTATCAACCTCAGTAAACCATTCTTATATGTACTGGTCATACAAACATCTTCTTACTCTTTGAACCAAGAAGCTGAACATTGTAAATTCCCTTGCATATCTATACAGAATCCAAAAAAACCCAAGTTATTCAAAGTTGTTTTAACTGCGGTTAAATATTCAGAATCCAGCATATTTAATGATTTTTTAAATAAGAAAACCAATATGCAATACTTGAAAACGTATTTCTGTTCTCGGGGTTTACTAGTTTGTACCAGAAACACAATAATCTATTTTTTGCAATAACGTCTAATGGGAATTTTCCAATCTCACCAAAAAACATAGCACTGGGAGTTGACTTTCTCAATTTAAACAAACTTTTATAATAACGAAGCTGTAACTTAATTGCAAGTTCGCATGAACCAAACCCCCACACCTCCGAAGCATACAGTAAAATTGGAGCAATCATCTTATCGAACAAATCCAATTGTGTATCCAATGGGAGTGACAGTTTTCTACAAGTTTGTAACAATGAAAACATGGCTCTTGATGCACGGTAACATTTTTTTGTGCTACAGAATTTTTTTTGTTATAATTTATTCTTAACCCTAGGTACATAACATCAAACACAACCTCCACCGGCTCACCGTTATACAAGAAAATTGGCTTATTTCTAATTTTCCCCCTAGAAAAAACTATAATTTTCGTCTTGTTTATGTTGACATGAAGTTGCCAGGTATTACAGTATTCATACATCCGATTCAAAAGACTTTGCAAACCTGTTTCAGATTCCGAACATATCACAGTGTCATCCGCATACAATAGCAAAAACATTTGAAACAAAGCATTCACATCAGATTCATCCATGTTAGTCATACTAGCCTCATTAGACATACTGTTCAACCCAATATCGTTCTGTAGTAAACAAGACTTTAAATCGTTCAAAAACAAAGCAAAAAGCAAGGGAGACAAATTTTCTCCTTGTCTGACTCCACACAAACTTGGGAAATAACCAGAATAAGAATTATTTACTTTAACACACGACTTGGCTTTATGATACATATTTTTTACAACTTTCAAAAAATTACCATTGACATCAGAATTTAGCATTTTACCCCACAGAAAAGCTCGTCTTACTTTATCAAAAGCTTTCTCATAATCTATAAAGGCACAATAAAGACGCTTTCTTTACGCAGGAAAAAACCCAAACACTGTGCAAGGTGAAAATATGGTCATTTGTTGAGAACCCTGAACGGAAACCTGTCTGCTCCTGGCCTATCTTACTATTGCTCTCAAGAAAACTAGATAATCTTGAGTTTAGCACAGAGGTAAACAATTTACCGAAACAACTAAGAATAGTGATACCCCTATAATTTGATGGATCTTCGGGCGAACCTTTATTCTTATATATTGGAATAATTTCACCAATACACCATTGTGTGGGCACTTCACCAGATTTCAAAACAACATTAAACAATTTGACAAAGATATCTAAAATGCAATCTCCGGCCGTCTTCAAATACTCGTTTATAATCATGTCTTGGCCACAGGATTTATTGTTTTTTAAATTTATATATGCTTTTAGCTATATCCTCTTTTGTTATTGGCGAATTAAGTAAATCATTTTCATGTGTATTCTCATTTACTCAGTGCTAACATTGTCCGAATCAACGTCAGTATAATCTTGCAGGTTATTAAAGTGTTCGAAAAAGGTTGTGCATGATGGGAGCTCAACTTTGTTTTTACTTTTCCGATTCTTCTTTAGTAAATCCCAGTAAACACATGTTGTCACCGGCCTACGCTTGCACGCAGACTTTAGGAAGCTGCTCGTCATTATGTAACTCCAAACTCAGGTGCTTTATTTGTGTGCCGTGCTTTTCAGTACAGGTTTCCCAGGAGAGTGTAGGGGTCTTATTAGAAATCCACCATCACTATTTTGTGGCATTCTGTTTGTCTATCGTTTTGCAATATATAATTTGGACACAAGATGTTGTTTTTGTTGTTGTTGTTGTTAAAATTTGGCAGTTACTCGGCAGACAAGCTGAATGTAAATGTAAAAATAAATATGATACTGCTTTTTACATAGCGACTTATTACCCAAATCTGACCCTCACACCGTTGTGTAATTTACCCCCTGATCATTCAGCCATTATTTTGATCAATCATTTTTGTGTGCGATAGAGGAATAAAAATGTGACGGGTAACAGCACTTATTCTTTTTCCATCTATATTTATTTCGTTTGCAATAATCTATGATGGACTGAGATTTGTTTTACATGCCTACCGGTACATGGAATATAAAACACCATTGTGCAACTCATGGGAACAAGTGACATTCCTTTGGCCACTCCTTCTAGCAACGTGACACCACACCACACACACAATACAACACAACAAACGCAGCACAGCACAGCACAGCACAACACAGCACAACGTAACATAACGTCACATAACATTACATGATTTGACAGCACCCGTAGAATGCAAACCTCGGCCAAGGCAGGTACAATTCCTCTTCATGGTTCCAGTTCCAAAGCGCAGTAACAGATAATCCCCAAAATTCGGATTATTCCTTAAATAAAACCCTTACCTTTCAACAAATTTAATAACAATCCGTCTCGAACTTTTTTGGTCATTTTGCACACAGAATAACAAACGAGCCGGCGCACATGCCACAAAGAACACAACCCAACGCGGCATTCAGGCAGTGTGTTCTGCTTGCTTGGCCTGACGCTACATGGCGGTGCATATTACTTAATTCTAGACTGCTAGTGGTTCATGGAGGTACACCTGCGATGCGGCCTATATAATTCAAGACGTTGTTTCGTTTAACTCGTGAACGTTAGTCTTTAATGCCTTACAGCCGTTGATAAACGACAGCTCTTCCATGGCCTGTATAGTTCAGGCAGCATGTTGAGTTCATTTTAGCTCCTGCTAAGTCTCTGAGTATGGAACGCGCACGCCGGCTTGCAGCACATGGCAGCCTATGGCGCTGCGATAAAATAGCTTTATAGTTCCAGTTCTAAAGCTATAGAGAACATATTATCTTTAAAAAATATTGAATTGTCCCCATGGGTGAAAGCCTTACCTTGCTCCAAATTTCATCAGAATCAGTTTCGAATTTTTGAGTTATTATTTTACAGAATTAAAAAAACTAACAAACCAACCATACGGCTGTGATCAATAAAATGTCAAATTCCAAAACTATATGACAGATAACTTCCAAATTTTAATGGATTGTTTCTTGGATAAAACCCTGACCTTGCACCAAATTTCACTAGAACCCATTTGAACTTGAAGTATTTGTCCAATAACGAACTAATGCACCAGTCGACCGTAAAACATAACCTCCCTGGCAGAAGTAGCATTAGTTTAGTTGTGCAGGCCTGAGGCGATTCACAAAGTTTGGGTATAAAATCACTTTATACAAATAACAACCAAAATGTAATGACTCATCCGAGGCCCACTTTTACCAAATGCGAGTATTTGAAGGGTGGCTCACCACATTTTGAAGGAGTTCAGGAGGTCCCTCGCCACGCTCACGATTCTCTGTGCGGTGTTTTATCAAACACACGTAAATGAAGTCGCAGCTCAAACCGAACACATCTGCTCTCTGTGTAGGTGACCGTGACACCCTTCAGCAGCATAAACACTCTCGTACATTCAGAGACACGCATCTCTGGCGTATCAGAATGCAGAGTAAGTGGACATGAAACTGACAGTGAAAAATTGATTGATCAAGCGGCCCTGTGATCAGGGGGTAAAGTGTAAAGCGGTTTGAGACCCAGACATAAGTGACAAGTCGCTGTTCAAACCGTATCTTTGCCCGTACCTTTAATTAACTCTCAGACAGAGCTGTTTTCGCGGGAGCTTTGATAAGTAGACGGTCAGTGTTCATCCGTCTACTGAGTCATAACAGTTGCAAGTGTGAACACCGCTGCGTAATAGTGCGATGTTTCGGATAGACTCTGGCAAAGGGCATGGTATGGAAACGGTCATATTCACTAATCTACATTGTGTATATGGAAATAGACCATGCCTTTTCGCCTTTTCAACGGGCCATGGCTTATTGAGGTACTCATATCCTCAGGTGCCACATTTAGCATGTACCTGAAGGTGGCAGGCAGCAGCAGTCACGCACTAAGCACTACAGGGACGTGCTTTGCGCTAATAATGCAAATTTTCATTCCTTTCATAAGGGTTAATATAGCCCTTCGTTATTCAAATTAGATAAATATGACATCGTTTGCGTCAGTGAAAGTAAACTTGATGACTTAGACACTGTTGATGTTCCTGGTTACATTGGTTTTTATAAAAATATAGGGAAATATAGAAGGAAATCTGGTGGGATATTGGTATTAGTTAAGGAATATTTATCAAAGAATATAACTGTATTTGAAGAATGCAAATTTTCGGAAAAGGTGAATTCCAGTGTAAAAAGGTTTTATAAGTTTGTTGGGACCGAATTGAGTGAGAATGGTCTATTCTTCAAACTGAATAAGGAAATTATTGGCTATTTTATTTTGTGCGGTATATATCCCACCGGAAGGCTCAGCATATCAAAATAAAGATGCCTTCTCGGACTTGGAAGAAACTCTTGTTAATTTTGGGATTGATAAGGACTATATCTGCTTACTTGGTGACTTTAATGCTCGCACTAGTAACTTACGTGAAACAACGCTTATTGTTAATCACCATTTACCATGCGGCTCAAGGATCGGGCTCTACAGCCACAGAGTACGGTGCCGCTCAACCCCGGACTGACCAAACCTGGCGCACACTCCATGGTCTCACGAGACTGACGGATGCCAACAACAACAACAAAAACCATGTTTTGATAATGAAGAATTGGAAAATCTTGATGATGTGAATAATATGATTGGCGAACGAGTTTCACAGGACACTAATGCTAACAGTTATGGATTTAAATTGATAGAATTTTGTAAAACTGCTGGGTTAGCTACTGCAAATGGTAGAAGTGGGACGGATAAAGGTATTGGTAAATGCACGTGCCGTGACAAGAGTGTTGTTGACTATTGCGTACTGTCATATAATTTGTTTTCCTTGATTCAGGATTTTATGGTCCTAGATTTTTGTGAATTATACTCTGATGTCCATTGTCCAGTTGCATTAATGCTTCACAGAGACAAGAGTCCTGATAGGAATAATGTTGATGAAAGGGTTAATGTCTCAAAGTGTTGCAGGTAATGGAAATTTGAATCTTAGTCAGTACACGAGGACAGCTTGGAAGCAAGATTGTTCAGAAGCGTTTGTCGATCAATTAGACGGACAAGCAATCAACACGGTTAACGCTGAATTAACCACAATGCTGCTTTCATTGCATGATGTAACCATAGATAAGATAAACTCTGTTACTGACAAAATATGCAGAATATTAACAGATAGTGCAAAGAAGGTCGAGGTAATAAAAAAGTGCAATGTAAAAGTTAAAAAGGATAAAGGATATAGAAAACAGCAACCATGGCTTAATAGTGCTTGTAAAGAGAAACGAAAAACTTTCTTAAGAGCTAAAAATAAGGCAAAGCGTTGCAAAAGTGTCCAGACGGAGAACGAAAAGGGGTATACTTGTAAGGAATATAAAAAAGCAGTTTAAAAAACATCTAGAGGTTTTTATAATGACTTTATTTTAAAAAATTGCGAAAAACAAAAAATGCAGACCCAAAAGTTTACTGGAAGTTACTAAAAGAAAATACAATCGGTAAAAACAGTACTAAATCCCCATCATGCACAGCCTTCTTTGAGCATTTTAATAACTTGCAAGAAGATGTTGAGGATAACTCGAATAATACTGAAGCCAGATCAGAGGACGATTTGAATGAATATGATAATGAATTACTTAACGCACCTTTTACAAGAGAAGAAATAACTAGAAGTTTAAAAAAGTTTAAAAATAATAAATCCTGTGGTCAAGACATGGTAATAAAAACCTCTGGCGCTGAACCTCCAGGTTTTGGCATTTATTAAAAATCTGGTTCGAACCCGCAACCTCTCGAGAAAAGAGGGGGGGGAAAACACACACACACACACAAAAACACAAAAAACCAGGTCGGGTTCGAACCCACAACCTCTCGAAAAAAGAGAGAAAAAAAGTTTCAGCGCAGAATCGAACCTGGTCACACATGACCAAGAGTTCAATGCTCTACCAAATGTGCCATTGAAAACTGTTATGGCTGAGTGTTTGTAAAGCATTTATAACGTTCTTTTCCGTAAACCCAATTGGTTCGTATTTTGCATTGTAAATTGTAGAAAAATGGATGATAGAACGAACTGTTTGGTATTTCATACGGATCTAACCCATCAACGTCAATAATCTTCTCGTAGTACCGCTTTTTTGCGTCTGCTGGTAGACGTTCAACATACGAAGAAGCCATTGTTTTGCTACCGCAAGATTTTGAACATCTCATATAAAGACCATGTCACGAATGAGGAAGTCAGCAACAGGATCAGGAGAGCAATTGGACAGTACGAAGACCTGCTCTCAATCGTGAAAAGCAGAAAGCTGAAGTGGTACGGTCACGTGTCAAGAGGCAGTGGGCTGGCCAAGACGATCCTGCAAGGTACCGTATGCGTACCAGGTGGGAGAAGGAGAGGCAGGCAGAGAAAGAGGTGGGAAGACAATATCAAAGAGTGGACATGCTTGACCTTTGCTGACTCACAGCGAGCCACAGAGGATAGAGATCGATGGAGGAAGATTGTCCGAAAGTCATCAGTGGTGCCTCAACAACCCATCTCAGGGTTAAGAGACTGAACCAAAGACCATACATTACTAAGACCACACACTCGGCTGATTTTAGCGAGATTTCCGACAGAGTGGTCTCCTCGTTTTCCCGTGTCTCTCCCAGAGCGCTTGTGCGAGATGGTTGTATAGATTATGCCACGTGCGTGAGGAATAAAGTTTAGTGTATGAATAGCAGAATGCAAGTGCGTGCAAGGGTTTTTATAGTATTTCTTGAAAGCGATATGTATGTGAGAAACCGTTTGTTTCGTAATTTGTAAACATGAACACTAATTAGCCGAGTGCATGGAGAAGCGAGTGTAAACACTAAAATGAAAATCCCTACACTAAAGCTGGGAAAAGGGTCAAGGTGTCAGTAAACTATATCTCTCGTAAAATATCTATACACAATTTTCTCCATGGAAAAGCACATCCCTAACAAGCTGGTCTTAATAAAGAAATAAACACCGGACGCATAATTATGATCTGCGCGCTGAGCATCAGGCGATCGAGCAGCATACAATGATAAACGCGAGAAGAACAGAAAAATCGAACTTCGTAATTTGTGATGCACAAGATTCCTTTCACTGTTGAACCTCAGGAGAAAATTCTGTTGTTAAAAATGCTGAATTTGTTAAAAACTGTGATGACGAAGACAATGCAACGTGTGGAAAGACATTGGTATTCACTTTTCCTTACAGCGAGCGCTTAGAGTATTGGAATCTGCACTCACTGAAGGGAAGAAGGATTCGTGGTGACCTAATAGAGGTTTACAAATTGTACAATGATCTCGTAGACGGGGAGTGGAGCGACTTTTTCAAGTCACCAAGTTGCGCCAGTACGAGAAATGCAGACGGAAAAGTATTTGTTCAACGTAGACGATCAACCTACGAAGAAGCCACTGTTTTGTGAAAGTAGGAAAAGATAACTCTGTTTGACTCGATTAGGCTATTCCGTCAAATGATTTTGAGGGGGGAGGTTTTCGAGTTTACGACCTAAATAAATCACTTTCTTTTCAAACCTCGATTCTGAAAATTTGACACATTCAATCGGACCTAACTTCCAGTAAGTGTGCAAAATGTCAAGGAAATCCGTCCAGCAGTTTTTGAGATATCAGCCGTTAAGTCGGGCCTGACAGGCAGAGAGACACATAAAATTTCGTCACGTTATTGATGACGTCACACATTTTGCAATTTCGCCATTCCATCAATCGAGTATTTAGGGAGGTACTTTCGAGTTTACGACCTTAAAATAACACTTTCTTTTCAAGCCTCGATTCTGAAAATTTGATACATTCAATCGGACCTAACTTCCAGTTAGTGTGCAAAATGTCAAGGAAATCCGTGTAGCAGTTTTTGAGATATCAGCCGTTAAGTCGGGACAGACAGACAGACAGACAGACAGACAGACAGACAGACAGATAAAGTCTGTAGGACCTCCAGTAAACCTGGAGGGATAAACGAATATTTGAAAGCGGCGGGAGAACAGATGTTAGACGTCTTAGTCAAATTGTTTAATGTTGTCTTACAGTCTGGTGAAATGCCTACAAGTTGGTGTATTGGTGAAATCATACCCCTTTACAAGAACAAAGGCTTCCCGGAAGATCCATCAAACTACAGGGGCATAACTATCCTCAGTTGTTTTGGGAAATTGTTTACCTCGGTACTAAATGCGCTATTGTCATATTTTCTTGAGTCATAGCAAGATAGATCAAGAACAAGCAGGTTTTCGGTCTGAATTCTCTACCATTCACCATGTTTTTACTTTATATGGTATCCTAAATTTATTCCTTCAAAGAAAAAAGCGACTTTTCTGTGCCTTCATAGATTATGAGAAAGCATTCGATAAAATAAAAAGAGCTTTTTTATGGGGAAAATGTTGAATTCTGACAGTAATGGAAATTTTTTGAAAATTGTCAAAAATATGTACTCTAAGGCAAAGTCATGTGTAAAAGTAAACAATTCTTATTCTGGTTATTTTTCAAGTATGTGTGGTGTCAGACAGGGAGAAAATTTGTCTCCCCTGCTTTTTGTTCTATTTTTGAATGATTTAAAACAGTTCTTACTGCAGAAAGATGTTGGTTTGTTTACCATGTCTAAAGATGCTTATATGACTAACATGGAGGACTCTGATGTTAATGCTCTATTTCAAATGTTTTTATTATTGTACGCTGATGACACTGTAATATGTTCAGAGTCAGAAGCAGGGCTGCAGAGTCTATTGGATGGAATGTATGACTATTGCATTAGATGGCAACTTCACGTTAATATTAACAAGACTAAAATTATTGTTTCTTCTCGAGGTAAAATTAGAAACAATCCTGTCTTCTTGTTTAATGGTGAGCCAATTGAAGTTGTGTCTGATGTTATGTATTTGGGATTAAGATTGAACTATAATAATAAGTTTTCAGTCGCTCAGAAAAATTTATTTGATCGAGCTTCGAGAGCAATGTTTTCTTTGCTGAGAACCTGTACAAAATTGTCTCTCCTAGCTGATATACAGATTGACCTGTTTGATAAGATGATAGCTCCTATTTTGTTGTATGGCTCTAAAGTTTGGGATTTTAGTTCATGCGAAATCACAACTAGATTACAACTTCGCTTTTATAAAACTGTATTTAAGTTGAGAAAATCAACACCCAATGCTATGGTTTTTGGTGAATTGGGTAAAATACCTTTAAACGTTATTGCTAAACGTAGATTATTGTGCTATTGGTATAAATTAGTAAATCCTGAGAACCGAAATAACTTATCAAGCATTGCATACTGGTTTTCGTATAAAATGTTTTCGTTAGAATTGTTAGATTCTGAATATTTAACTTCCATAAAAACCATTCTGGATAGTTTAGGATTATCAGGATTTTGGACCCTGCAAGGGAACTATCAATTTTCAGCAACTTGGTTTAAAGAAAAGGTCAGGAGGTGCTTGTACGACCAGTACATTCAACAGTGGATTACAGAGATAGATACTAAAGGCGTGTTTTATAACTATAGGATGTACAAAGATGAATTTGCGTGTGAAGATTACATCAATATTTTGCCATATAAACTGTGTGTTTCATTTATGAAATTCAGAACCTTGAATAATAGACAGCCAGTGCAAACAAATCGTTTTCTAAATGTGCAAAGATGGGAGCGCCTTTGTACAAAATGTGCTTCCGGCGACATTGGGGATGAACACCATTATGTGTTTGTTTGTGATTTTTTTAAAGATGAGCGATGTAAATTTTTGTCAGCTTACTTTTGTAGAAGACCAAATAGCATAAAATTTAAGCAACTCTTTGGTAGCAGAAAGAAGAAGGTACTGTCAAAACTAGTTGAATTCTTAAATATTATTTGAAAAAAAATTAACTGAATCATTCTAAGCCACAATTTCAATGCATATGTTGTGTGTATTGAGTTGCATTTTTATATGCAATTTTTCTTTATTATGCATTTCTTTTTTCCATTTATTCTTTTTCCCCTTTTTCCAATTATGTATATTATAGTTGGTTTTGTTAATATTCTATATGCCCCCAAGGGTAATGAATAAATTGTGCCTTGCCTTTATGGGCCTGGCTCCCAAACTTGAAACTTGAACTTGGATAGTTGTCCTTTTTATTTTTGCATTGGACTGATTAGAGACATGGATTCGACGAGTCATGCCCTAAATACAGTTGCACGCTTGCGATAATTCTAAGGTGTCTCAGACTGTCTTGTAGCCTATGATAAATGAGACCAGAACCGAACGCTTGTTGCAATTAAGCAATTTTCGGTTTCTTTTAGAACCCTCGTCAGGCTCAGCCGGAAAAACTTAAAACCGCTGTACTAATACTCGTACTAATTTTGAATGCATCGCACAAGAATCATATTCTATCTTTCTTGTTAATCGAGGTTAATTCTATTCTTGCTCTACAACCCGTTTCCACTGGTCAAGGGAAGGCGAACATCCATTAGAGAGGTGAAGGTTCACAGGTTCGCACAGGAGTGCAAACATGTACATAATGCAGGCTACACACGGGCAAACATGTACATAATGCAGGCTACACACGGGCAAACATGTACATAATGCAGGCTACACACGGGCAAACATGTACATAATGCAGGCTACACACGGGCAAACAATTGAACAATAAAACCTGGAAGGACTCGCACCCGATGTCTCGCATACAAGACACGCTGAACGGGCTAGGTGGGAAAAGGTGGTTTTCCACCCTAGATCAAGGCAAGGCCTATCACCAGGGCTTTATAACGGAGGATTCGCGCCACCTCACGGCCTTTGTAACCCCTTGGGGCCTTACGAGTGGATTCGCATTCCGTTTGGCCTCACCGGAGCGCCCTCGGCGTACCAGCGCTTTATGGAGGAGACGCTGAAGGAGGTAAGGAACCGTTGCTGCCTCCCATACATGGATGACTCCCTGGTGCATAGCAACACGATCCAGGATCACCTCGACCACCTCAGACACGTGCTGCGTCTTCTGAAGAAGGGCTTGAAGCTGAAGTCATCCAAGTGCAAGCTGTTCAAGCACGAGGTCAGGTTCCGAGGGCACATCGTGTCAGCGGCGGGATACAGGATTGACCCCGCGAGATACAGGATTGACCACGCGGGATACAGGATTGACCACGCGGGATACAGGATTGACCACGCGGGATACAGGATTGACCACGCGGGATACAGGATTGACCACGCGGGATACAGGATTGACCACGCGGGATACAGGATTGACCACGCTGGATACAGGATTGACCACGCAGGATACAGGATTGACCACGCGGGATACAGGATTGACCACGCGGGATACAGGATTGACCACGCGGGATACAGGATTGACCACGCAGGATACAGGATTGACCACGCGGGATACAGGATTGACCACGCAGGATACAGGATTGACCACGCGGGATACAGGATTGACCACGCGAGATACAGGATTGACCACGCGGGATACAGGATTGACCACGCGGGATACAGGATTGACCACGCGGGATACAGGATTGACCACGCGGGATACAGGATTGACCACGCGGGATACAGGATTGACCACGCGGATATCGAGGCGCTGCAGGCCATTCGGGACCAGAGACCAAAGAACGTCGGAGAGGTTCGACGCTTGCTTGGCTTCGTCGGCTTCTTCAGGAAGTACATACCAAACTTCCCCAGGAGAGCCCAGAAACTGTTCTCGCTACTGGAAATGAAGGACAGAAAGATCACCAGGAATAAAAATGGCCAGCCGTCTTCGGGAATGCCCGTGGCTTGGACGGACGAACATTCCGTCATTGTCGGGGAATTGGTCGAGAGCGCTTCAAAGACTACTTGTACCACGCTCCACACTTCACTGTATATAGCGACAACAACCCTTTGCCCTATATACTCACTTCTGCGAAACTGGACGGTGCACATCATCGCTGGGTGGCCGAACTGGCCTACTACAACTTTGACATTCAACACAAGCCAGGTCGCTTGAACGGAGATGCTGACGGTCTGTCAAGAATGCACCTGGACGAACGACAGCTGAAAGATCACACCCAAAGGATGGACGCGTCAGCGCTGGCAGTGGTCCTGGAGAACAGCGCCTGTCAACAGCGAGGGGACGCAGCGTGGGTGGCAGTCCTGGCGAACGATCCATCCGTGATGAGCATCACAGACGGTGTGGAGCTGGGGAAGTCGATCCCCGAGGACGATCTGCTGAAAGCTCAGCTGGAGGATCCGGTCATAGGTCCCATACTAAGAGCGAAGACCGAAAACATAGGGAAGCCAGCAGTTGGAGGCGGTGCGAGCGCAGAGGCGCGAGTTCTGCTACGAGAGTGGGACAGACTAGAAAGGAAGACAGATGGACTGCTTGTGAGAAATGTACATCACTCAGAGAGAAGAAAGACACAGCAACTTGTACTGCCCAAGAGACACAAAGAAGAAGCTCTGCACCGTCTTCATAACGACATGGGTCACATGGGTGTGGAGAGGACTCTGACGTCGGCGCGTGAGCGCTTTTTCTGGCCCTTCATGAGGAGAGACATTGCACGCTACGTCACGCAGCGATGCACATGCATCAAAGACAAGCCACCGACTCACCATGAGCGGGCTCAACTGAAAAGCATCACGACGAGCGCGCCATTCGAGTTGCTGTACTTTCTGCACTTGGAGAAAGGCAGCGGCGGACACGAATATGTCTTGGTTCTAATGGATCATTTTACACGATACACACAAGCGTACGCAACGAAGAACAAAACTACCAAAACAGTGGGGGAGAAGATATTCAGCGATTTCGTCCTACGTTTCGGCCTTACTGCGAGAATCCACCATGATCAAGGAGGCGAGTTTGAGAACAAGTTGATGCAAGAGATGCAAAAGCTCTGTGGAGTCGCTTCGTCACGCACAACGCCGTACAGGCCGCAGGGACGCGGCCAAGTAGAACGTTTTAATAGGACCCTTCTCACTGTGCTCAAGACGTTGCCCCAGGTCCGGAAAACAAGATGGCACTTGAGATTGTACAACTGCACACGAAACGAGGCGACCGGCTACTCGCCTTTCTACTTGCTCTTTGGACGCCCACCGAGGCTGCCGGTGGACATTGTCTTCAGCCTTGAAACAGCGGGAGAGAAAACGCCAGTTCATGCTTCAAAGTACGTGCGGGAGTTCAGAGAAAGTATGCAAGAGGCGTACAGGAAGGCTGCGACAGTGGCCGAGAAAGAAAGTGAATATCACAGAAAGCTGTTCAACAGAAAGGCCAAGGCCATTGACATTCAGCCAGGAGACAGAGTCCTGGTGAAAAACAAGACAAAACGAAGAGGGCCCAGGAAGCTAGGGTCTTACTGGAAAGACGCCGTGTACAAGGTCCTGAGGCGCATGGCAGAGGACGCGCCTGTTTATGAAGTACGGCAGAAAAAGGGAGGGAAGACGCGAGTCCTTCACAGAAACATGCTACGCCAAATTGACTCGCTCCCTCTTTGCATTCCTCCTCCTCCTCGTGTTGCTGGGCGGCAGCACACGAGGACAGCTCGCGGAGATGACGACACGGCGTTCTTCGCCCTTGACCTCATAGCTCCGACATTTGTGCCGGCTGGCGAGGCTGGGGGTGGTGCTATTGGTGGAGCGCCTGTGGGGGCCACGGCGGCGGCGCCCCATCCCACCATCATGCCCCCGACGACGAACCCTCACCTTGTCGCTCAACCCCGGGCGGCGGCACCCCTCCCCGACACCCACTCCCAATCCGACCCCGCCCTCGTGCCTCCTCCCCCCTGGGGTGACCCTAACCCCATTGACCCATTATTCCCCATCCCCAACCCCCAGGACCTAGATTTCAATGAGTCACCCGGCCGGCGCTTCGATTTGAGCGCTGGATTGGAGGACGGCGATCTGACTGACGGCAGCCTGGTCAGCGATAGCGGGGCTTCGACGGATGACGACAGAGGGTCGCCAGTCCACGCGAGACATTCAGCCCGAGTGACGCATCCTCCAGCCAGACTGCAGTATGATGTGCTGGGCCAGGCAAGAGTCAACTTCGTGAGCTCGGCCGGGACAGCTGCTGAAGACTGTGATTGGACATTTGCCACTCGTGCCATGACGTCAGCAGTCTGTCCTTTGGTGCTCTTCTGGCACCCCTTCTAATACCCCGGACACAGGCTTCTCTGGCCCTTATATCTTCAGATAAGGCAGCCAGTGATTTAAGAAAGGGGAGGGTGTGTCGGGGTCTAGCTCGGTGGGTGGAGACACCTGGTGGGCTGAGGGTGTGATGTGGGTGATGTCTGCCTCTCAGTTCCGGGTCTCACCTGTGACACGTGCTGCTGGGTGTGCGTGGTCACAGTGCTCGAGGGGCAGACTCGAGGAACAGACTCACGGGTTGCACGTGCGGCTGGGTGAGCGTGGTCACGGTACTCGAGGGGCAGACTGAGGGACGGACTCTTCAGGTTTTGAATTGCCGTCCCTCGAGTTAGACGTCTGCTTTCCCTCGACAGGTGAGATCCGTCATTGTTGCATGTTGATTCTGATTATTGATTACATCATTTTAATGGAAATTTCTGCATAGTAATTTTAAAGGTAAAGGTAAAGGTGTGGTTTTTTTATAGCGACTTACACTCTTAACATGATTGTGTAATACTGAACCTTTACCTGAAAATTAGGTCGCCCGACTTACGCGTCGTTTTCTCATTTGCCCTCTTTTAGCTTTTGTATTCATGTGACGCAAAATGTCATGAAGCAGTGATGACGACGTCACTAAATAACAAGAAGGGCAAAGCCCATACGACTCACATGCTTGACCTTGACCTTTATATGACCTTGACCTTCATGTGACCTTCAAGGTCAAGGTCAAACAACTAAACCTACCAATGACATCATACACTAAGAAATGATTTACACATTTTTCCTACCAAAATACATGTGACCTTGACCCAAGGTCAAGGTCATCCAAGGTCATGCAACACAAAGCTGTTAATTCAAGACATAGGAAGCACAATGGTGCTTATTGGCACTTTCTACCATGAGATATGGTCCCTTTTAGTGGTTCACTACCCCATTTTGGTCACATTTCATAAGGGTCAAAGTGACCTTGACCTTGATGATATGTGACCAAATGTGTCTCATGATGAAAGTATAACATGTGCCCCACATAATTATTAAGTTTGAAACAGTTATCTTCCATAGTTCAGGGTCAGGGTCACTTCAAAATATGTATACAATCCAACTTTGAAGAGCTCCTGTGACCTTGACCTTGAAGCAAGGTCAACCAAACTGGTATCAAAAGATAGGGATCACTTTGCCCTATGTACCATATATAGGTCAGGTATCCAATCTCAAAAACTTCAGAGAAAATTGAGAAAATGTGAAAAATGACAGTTTTTTAGACAACATTTATGGCCCCTGCGACCTTGACCTTGAAGCAAGGTTTAGTCACTATGTATGTTTTTGAGGCCTTGTCATCATACACCATCATGCCACATTTGGTATTGATAGACTTAATAGTCTCCGAGAAAAATCCAACATTAAAGTTTTTCGGACACCCGGACGCCCGGACCGGACGCCCGGACGCCCGGACGGACGAAAAGGGTGAGTACATAGACTCACTTTTGCTTCGCATGTGAGTCAAAAATGGCGTGAACGGACATTTCAAGAAAAGCGTGCCTCTTCATGAGTCTGGATCACTTGTGGTATTTGCTACACCTACCTGCCTGCCTACCCACTTGCCTGCCTGCTTGTCTGCCTGCCAACCTGTCTGTCTGTCTGCATGTCTGCCTGCCAACCTGTCTGTCTGTCTGTCTGTTTGTCTGCCTGCCTGCCTGCCTGTATGTATGTCTGTCTGTGTGTGTGTGTGTGTGTGTGTGTGTGTGTGTGTGTGTGTGTGTGTGTGTGTGTGTGTGTGTGTGGCTGGTTGGCTGGCTGGCTGGCTGCCTCTGCCTGCCTGCCTGCCTGTCTACCTGTTTTACCTATCGTGTCCATTATCTTCCACGATGTTTAATTTGTTTATGTCCTTTGTGTCTGCCTATACAAGTTGGATTCATAGCTCTATACCCATGCCCGGCTGCGACTGTAACTGTGATAAACGCCCACGTTTTCACTCCCTCAACTTCCACCGAGGTTGTGCAACAACTTTTGTCGCGTCGAAGTTAATGATAAAAACCGCTGGCGCTGAGCCTCCAGGTTTTGGCATAAAAAAAAGAAAGATCGGTTTCGAACCTGCAACCTCTCGAGAAAAGAGGGGGGGGAAAAGTAAGGTTCGAACCCGCAACCTCTCACGTGTACAGCAACGGGTGGGGTGACTCTCTCTCTCTCTCTCTCTCTCTCTCTCTCTCTCTCTCTCTCTCTCTCTCTCTCTCTCTCTCTCTCTCTCTCTCTCTCTCTCTCTCTCTCTCTCATACCATACACACATTATAAAAAAAGAAGCTTCTGTACGGATTTGAACCCGTACGCGCATCCCCTACAACCAAGCTTGTCCCAGCGACAAAAAAATATTTGACGCGCTACAGAGTGAGGTAATCCCTAAAGCTGTGAGGACCTCCAGTAAACCTGGAGAGATAAAAAAAATCCTTCTTTCTCCTTCACCAATGTCCAATCTCCTCGAAATTTCGTCACGTTATTCTACGTCAAATGATCACGTCACACATGCCAAAACTTCCCTTGAGTCGGGACAGAGTTCCGTCCCTTGCCTTCTTTGCAACACCAAAACGTACAAAAAGTCACTTTCTTTTCAAACATCGATTCTGAAAATTTGATACATTCAATCGGACCTAACTTCCAGTAACTGTGCACAATGTCAAGGAAATCCGTCTAGTAGTTTTTGAGATATCTGCCGTTAAGTCGGGACAGACAGACAGACACGCACACACACACACACACACACACACACACACACACACACACACACACACACACACACACACACACACACACACCCCACACACACACAGAGATACAGCTGTGAGGACCTCCAGTAAACCTGGAGGGATAAAATGTGGTATAATTACAATGTAACAGCAGTCTTAATGAATTGGCGTGCGGTTTTTTTTAATGTACAGATGCACTTAAATGCTGTTGCAACTGTTGCGACTCGTTTCCTCCCTAGGTCCTGTAGGTACAGGGAGTCTCCTGGCTTTGCGCCGGGAAGTCGAAGTCCGAATCTAGTTGTCGTTTTTCAAAAAGCCCTTTTTTCGTGCATTTGTTGATCCACAGCAACACAGTCAGTGAACAGCATTACCATATTTGCACTGCACTCTCGGGCTTGATCCCGTGAGGGCACAGCTGCTGTTGTCTGCACTCTCACACGTCGTCTTTGAGCTGTCACGTGTCTTCTGTCGCGCGCTCTTGCCTAGAACGCTGCATCTCACGTGTGCACTTCACTCTCGAGTGGTTTTCCAGATCTATTCATAGATCGACGAGCACTATGTTTAGACACACCTATTTTGTTGTGACAGACCTTGCAGGACTCAGTCACTGCTTAGAACGGAAGACTTTTCACATGCACCTACCTTCTTGCGTTCTCACCTCTTCTTGCTCACCCGCCGCCCCACTTTACATACCTTTTTGCAGGTTCTCTAGAATCCTTGAGAACTGACTAGAATGCACGCGATTGTCTTCTAATTAAGCAACGCGAAGCGACGTCACGTGACACTTCAAAGTGATCTACCACACGTCACGTAACTAAGCAACGACAAGCCCTTTCCCCAAAGATTATAGGTAACCTATAATGTTTGCTTTCCCAACATTGAAGCTCTCACATGGTATTGAATGAACAAACGACTGAATGAATAAAGTTTGCAGCCTATCACAGTATCAGCCTTTGTAGGCTATGTAAGGCTATTATTCACGAAATCACTGGAACTAATTAGAGAAAGAGCAAGTAAATTTCACCACTTCCCTAGTTTTCCGCCAGTTACGAATCGAGTAGGGAAACGCGGTTGGTATATTCTTACCTCCAGCCCACAGGGCAACACACATCATGGAATTTTACGGCTTGGCATATCATATGGACACACAGGCGTGGTCCGATATGTTGATTTCTTTAGTTCCTTGGAAATTTTTATTGTACACTTTCTTGAAAACCTGCAGTCATAAGCTGTAGGCTTCCTCTTAAATCGATCTTCAAATAATCATGTGTGTGCGCGCATCTGCGAATGTGTGCATGTGTGCGTTATAAGTTTCATGTGCACACGCACACGGTCATTGGCGGTGTTGCGTGAGTACACATTCATATGTGTCTATGCCTGTGTCTCTGTCTGTCTGTGTGTCTGTGTGTCTGTCTGTGTGTGTGTGTGCCTGCCTGCCTGCCTGCCTGCTTGTCTGTCTGCCTGTCTGTCTGTCTGGCTGGCTGTGTGGCTGGCTGGCTGTGTGGCTGGCGGTGGGTCTGGCGGTGGGTCTGGCTGTCAGTCTGTGTGTGTCTGTCTGTCTGTGTGTGTGTGGCTGGCTGGCTGGCTGGCTGGCTGGCTCGCTGTCTGTCTGTCTGTCTGTCTGTCTGACTGTATGTCTGTCTGTCTGTCTGTCTGTGTTCTGTGTGTCTGGGTGTCTGTCTGCCTGCCTGCCTACGTGTCTGCCTGCCAGCCTGACTATCTACCTGCCTGCCTGGCTGTCCGTCCGCCTGCCTGCCTGCCTGCCTGCCTGTCTGTCTGTCTGTCTGTCTGTCTGTCTGTCTGTCTGTCTGTCTGTCTGTCTGTCTGTCTGTCTCTCAATCATCCGGAGTGTTCCACTTCACACCAGACCTGCTGACCACATTGACCTGATTCCTGTAGTTAGGTGTGGAGCAGAGCAGTTAGCCTTATACAAAGGAAGGGTCTGAAATCGGACAAGCTAGGGTCAGGGACTATCGTCAGGTCAGTAACGTCACTATTGGCCAGGAGCAGTGCAGGCCAGCTATAGTTCTGGTTTACTCCGGTCACGGACCCGTTGCCTGATTGTGGTGGTGATCGATATGTTGACAGGGAATGTCAAAAATGTGTGTGG
>JAWQFJ010014311.1:0-10421 GCA_034096865.1 Theodoxus fluviatilis | reverse complement strand
GGCTCCCTGTGCTCCCCCTGTTGTAGCAGGCCTGGCTACCTTCACCCCAGCAGCTTCCATGCGACACGACCCTGTACGTGGCACCAGCCGTACTTGTGGTGATGAGCGATGCCTCAAGACCCCTTCATAAGTCTACCCCGCGCCAGTCACAAACCTCAAGGCCTAAGGAGGGAGTTTGCTTTCCGAAGGCTAGCCTCTGCTTGTAACTTCGTCAGAGTCTATTGGTCAACCTTCTGTTGCTTTTGGAAATTCGTAGTCTGACACCGACCCCTCACCTCTGACACCGACCCCTCACCTCTGACACCGACCCCTCACCTCTGACACCAACCCCTCACCTCTGACACCGACCCCTCACCTCTGACACCGACCCCTCACCTCTGTGTCTGTACAGGTGAAGGTCTACATCTTCCCGGAAGGCACTCGCAACCACGGTGGTTCCATGCTGCCCTTCAAGAAGGGGGCCTTCCTCCTGGCGTGGGAAGCCCAGGTAGGCGCCGACTCTCTTTTAGTGTGGCAGTCGAACATGTGCTGGGGACATGGGCCTGGGTTTATGAATGAACGAGTCAATGTTTAGTGACAAAATAATGTCAGACAACATTGAAATTGTGAATGAAGTAAGAATTGTAAGAGAGGAAGAATGACAAAAGTATGTGAAAGTACAGCTTATGAGCAAGGAAATAAACAGGCATGATGGTGTATGCTGATGGACATATTCTTCAACCACCGTGAATGGCAAAGGGGGCCATAGCTGGACATCCTCATAGGGCCCCCCAAAAAAATTGTTGTGGTTATGGTAACATGGCCAACCATGCAACAACAACAACAAAAAAGAAGAAAAAAGAGAAGAAAAAAAGAAACATAGAATTTGAATGTAAACAAAGAGCTGCATACTGACCCATCTTCCCTGTCCTATGAGCACTTAGGTAATCTACTAGTTAAAGTTGGAAAAGTGTTTTCAGTGAAAGAAAGATTGGTTTAAGTTCAATCTGGCCTCTTCTGAAAAGTAGAAAGATTTTTTTTTTGTTCAGAACGACCTACTGTTCATTTTTTGTTGTTGCCATGTTACCATAACCACAACTGTGAATGTATTTGTTTTGCCTAGTCAAAGCCACCCTTCTCCTCTCCCTCAGGTCCCCATAGTCCCAGTGGTGTTTTCTTCCTACTCCGAGTTCTACAGCAAGAAAGACTACAAGTTTGAACCAGGTAAGCAGAAACTCTCTCCTCCTTGTTTTGTCTGGCCTTGTTTTTGTCTGACCTTCCTCAAGATGGCTTTTCTGTGTCCTGGCTCGCTCTGTCTGCTGGCAGCTGGCAGGGCTCCAGGTCTGTGGTCAAGCAGTAGTGACCCAAGGCCAGCCATAGCAGTGTTTGCAGCTGCCAGAATCTTCAGCCTGTGTTTGAGAGTATGACTGTACCATTGCATGTGCTTGTCATTGGTATTTGAGAATACTTGTATTTACCAGTGGAGTCTGTGTATAGTCCTGACATGTGTTGTACTGCCAGCAAGTTTATTTAGTGTGTCAAAAGTATCACCACTACACAATACATAAGCTTTTTGATAGCACTAGTATTCCAAAGCATATGAGAATATTTTCTCAAACATTTTGTGTAGAGACTTGACTTCACTTAGTACTGCCGGCAAGTTTATTTAGTGTGTTAAAAGTATCACTACTACTCCATACATAAGCAGTTTGATAGTACTAGTATTTCATTGCATATGATAATATTTTCTTGTGTGTTCTGTGTACAGTCCTTACTTTACTTTCTACAGCAGGCAAGTTTATTTAGTTTGTAAATACAAGTAGTATCACTACTACACCATACATAAGATGTTTGATAGTACTAGTATTCCATAGCATGTGAGAATATTTTCTTGTGTATGCTGTGTACAGTCCTTTCTTTACTTTCTACCGCAGGCAAGTTTATTTAGTGTGTAAATACACCATACATAAGCTGTTTGATAGTACTAGTACTTCATTGCATGTGAGAATATTTTCTTGTGTATTCTGTGTACAGTCGTGACTTTACTGTCCACTGCAGGCAAGTTCCTCATCCGAGTCCTGCCTCCCGTCCCCACACTGGGCCTGAAGCGGGAAGACATTCCAGAAATGATGGAGACCATCCGGCGCTCCATGCTGGATACCTTCAATCAGCTCTCCCTGGAGTCCCTCACTCCCAGACTGAATGGCGGTGCCAGATAGACCATGCCTCTCTCTCTTTTGTCAGGTCTCACCCTCCCCCATTACCACCACCACCACCCCACCACTCCCCCCCCACCCCACCCCCATCCGTTTTGTGCCCCACTCTCATCCCCACCACATCATAGACTCCACCCCTCCGCTCTCCTTCATACCCCCTCTCATCCCCACTTCCAGTTGAATACTGTTTGCTACAATATTACTCATTTTCTTATTACCTCTTCCCTCCTGCACTTCCACCCACCAACCTCACCCCCCAATCCTATCCCCTCCCCCCCACCCTCTTCCTTTGTCCCTCCCCCACCCCCTGTATTCCACCCTTATCCTTCATCCCTCACTCCCCTCCTCTACCATTAAACACGTACACACACTCACACACACACACACACACACACACACACACACTCACACACTCACACACACACTCACACACACACGCACACACACATACACACACACACACACACATACACACACACACACACACACACACCGGCTAACCCCTTACCCCTCCCACCCTAACCCTCACCCCTTGCTCTTCATCCACTTTCCTTAAACTCCCACCCCTTTCCCTGTCACCCCTACCCCTCTCCCCTCAACACCCTCACCCCCCCCCCCACCACCCACCCCCTCTCCCCCTTTTTCTCCACTTTTTCCAGGGAGAAATTTGATAAAGGTGCAGTTGATGAGTTTATTTGCTGACAAAGAAGAAGAAAAGATGAATATTCCTGATGGCAGGGAAAGATGAATTATGTTTTGATTGATGATGTAGACTTTTTTTTTAATGATTGTTGCTGTCACAGTTTAATGCCTGATTGTATGACTTTGTTAAGATTTTGAAGGGAGACTGGATCTATGTGATATAATCTATTTTTGTTGAATCTGTGCAGTCTTGTCAAGACTGGTGGGACAGAGGATGTGAATTTCAGTTGAACCGCCAATCAAAAGGTTTGCAGTGATCAAAGATCCATCACAACACATATCATTTTTTTGTGTTTCAAGTGTTGCAGCCATCGCTTGAAATCAGAATCAGGAGTCTGTCTCTAGATTTTGCAAGGAGGATAGGTATCAAACAACAGTAATGTAGATCACCACATCACCAGTCTTTTGGTGGTAAGGAACACAGTCATAAGCTCCAACAAGTAATTCATTGCTCTACCAAGTGATCAACTCAGTACTTGTTATCTGGGGAAAAATGCAGTATGTTCTGGCACACTATTTTTTTTAAACTTTTGCTCTGTCAGGTGTAACACCTGTCATTATACAACAGACTAGCGCATCCATCAGATGGGCAGACATGGAATCCACCTCAACAGAGCCAGGTACAAGACAAAGGATGTTGCCCAGAGCGTCTCCAGTGTCCCCATTGTCCTCAAGGGTGCAGCTAATACATGTGTCAGTGGAGCCGCACTGGGACATGCTGGGACATGCTGGGACGCACTGAGACACACTGGGACACACCAGGAGAGCTGAGAAACCTGACATTTCTGCATTTGTGGACTCAGTGAGGCCACCCACCTGTGTAGCTCCTCAGTGCACTTGATTTGTGGGGAGGACTTGCAGGGAAGTGGCCGTGAGGATAGCCATCTGTGCTGCGATTTTTGCTGGCATGAGAAGGATGCTGGAAATCATGTTGGTCAAATCTAGTGATCAAGAGTGGGATGTTTAGAAATCGGTTAATGATTTTGAGAGTAATATATATATTTATACCTATTTGATACAATAGTACTTATCTTTCTTTTTTTTCTGTGCAGTTTTTCTTACATTAGTCTCGGGAAGGCAAATTGTGTCTGCATATTTAGTTTTCTTTTTTTTTCTTTTTGAAGACAGTCGTATGTTGGTGATTCTAAAGTTACTTACCTGTTTTCATTACTTTGAGTCACTTTGAAACCATAAGATCGTCGGTAAATCTGCAAATCTTGGCTCCTTACAAAAAGTTTTGAATAAAATCATTATTGTGATGAGAGATTTATTTTTCTAAGTCCCATTCAGTGGACAAGAAAAGGTGGTTTTACTTATAGAGCTTTGTCAGTCTGACAAGAAATTGAACACTCACTATCCAAGACAGTGAAGATCGATTGAGTAGGCTCCCTTGAATTAGAGAAAAGGACACAGACGCTGAGATGCCAAATATCCTGCAGGTCTGGAAAGAGAGATTAAATTGTCATGAAATGATAATCCATATCCTCCATTTTTGGAAACTGTTTTTCCACATATCAAATGCTTGTGTAGGTGAAAGTGAACCATAGAAATCATCATTGCATGTTTGGTCTGACTGGAGAAAAAGTTTTCTGGGCAAGCTACTGTGAGAAGAGATATGATTGTTTCTCTTGAAAACATATGAAAAATATGATTATAGTTTTACTGGAGTAAAGTGAAACGCTGCCTTTGAGACTGGGATGGACTTTACGTGGTAGCAGTCAATAATGTGCAGTTATGAATAATAATGTGAAGTTTTCATAATTGTGTCCTGGTGTGGAGGGGAGAAATTCCCAGGTGCTATAAGTGTTGTAGTGCCACTTCCCCTCCCAGCTTCAGGTGCTGAAACTGTGTACTTTTACTCCCAGGTCGTCAGACCTGCTTAATTGTCAGAGCATCATCTCAACACCCAGGGACCTCGCAGTCAGACTGCAGGAAGTCGCACTGCCTGACAAGACTTTCACTCCAGCCCTCGCAGGCACCCATTTTACATCTGGATTGGAAGATGCACATGAGTTGGGTGCTGAGCTCAAGGATGCACCTGTAATAGCGAGGCTTCAGTGGGCGGTCGGGGCCCGTGTCTGTAGCGCCTTCATGGCTGGCAGGCGTTGTGCTCAGATCTGCACGGATCCTAGAGTTGCATCCTTGGGCAAGGTGCTTCGGTGACATTGCCTTCTTCTGCTGAGAAGTTTGATTGACAGGTCAGTGGGTGCTGCACAGTGGGAAAGCAAGGGTGTCTAGGGACAGAGGTTGTCGTGAGGATTTGATAATAACGATTTCATAATGTGGCTTGGACTGTCATTCCTGCATAGGACTCCGCAGTCACAGCAGACGCCATCGACTGCGCGGGACTGGCCCCTAGCCACACATATCCATTGTTCTCGGGACTGATGGATGCCCGTCCGTGATGATTAGGAGGAGAAGGACGATGATGATGATGATGATGATGATGATGAGGACGATAACGATGACGATGATGATGAGGACGATGACGATGATGATGATGATGATGACGAAGACGACGATGATGATGATGATGATGATGATGTTGATGATGATGATGGGGTAATACATGTATCTGGGATTTTTTGTAATTACCATGATATAAATCAAAATTGTCAGTCATAACAATAAAAAAACCAGAATCCTGTTAACTCGCACATTGCATTGTTATTGTTTGAGAGATAGCGTTATGTCAAAATGCATAGTCAAGCACTTGTTGACCTATTTTGCCCATTATTTCCACAAAGGGTCCAGTGACTTGAGCTGTGTTTATCCCTGCAGGGTTTCTCCATGTGTATTCCCAGCAGCCAGGGCTTCCAGCTGGTGCGGGGCTCTCTAAGTCACTCTGACTGCATGCTACACACTACCTATATGTATATTGTCACTTTCAGCCTATGCTTACTTCTAATTCATACAGTTTGCAGTGAAGAAAATAGCACATCTGTGTCTGTGATCCTAGAGTGATCCAGCCTGATGGTGGTGCCACCACTGGAGGGAAACTGTCTTGTAGCCTCGTTTTGCCACCTATGACTTGGGGCACACTGTGAAGTAGAGTCTCACCTCAGCTTGTAGCTCTCCCGATAGAAACTATGATACTGTTCTGTTCTGTTCTGTTCCGTTCTTGCTATTTTTACTGTGTTTGTAGCAAGGGAGTATTAGCATCCAACACGTGTATGTTTTATGGTTCTGTGCAGGAGCTCCACCTGCTTTCCAACTTGGATTATGCTTAAAACCTTTTGTTACAAGCACTTGGAAAATTGTATGAGTATTTCTGTGTTTACAACAACTTTGAGCTTTTGAGAAAGTTTTATTCATGGCTTTCTACAGTGACAAAACCAGCATGTGTATTTATTCACGAGGGAGGCTAAATGAACTCGGATTGCACATCACCTCAACTATTACAAAGAAAACCTGTAGAAAATGCCTGTTGAACTTCATATCCTCTCCAGTGTTAAAGTGTTTGTAAGTGTCTTGGGACTGTACGGGAACTGTATGTTTGTGATTCAAGTTGAGCCTTAATGCTCAAGCAATGAGGAGAGGGCGAAAATATTTTGTGACAAAGGCAGACACTCGTGGGGTTTTTCATCTTCTCTTTGATGATCATGTCATTTGATGGGCAACATGCGTTGAAAGTGGGTAGATTTTCTAATCACTCGGTGCCAAAATGATGATTTCCCAACTTGACCAACTACTACCTGTGTGAGTGTGTCAGAATTATTAAAGTCACTCGTTGCTCTTACAAGTGGTGTGTGTGTGTGGGGGGGGTGTTGTGTGTGCGTGTATGCATGCACGCCCACATGAGCATACTTGCATGCGTGCGTTTGTGTATTTTACTTTGCTTGAAAACTATTGTGTATGCCTTTTTCATTTTTCTTTGACTTGTGGGGTTGTTAACCATAGAGTGCTTCCCAAAGACCTTACCCATGACTTACCATGCCAAACTACTCAGCAATTTCCTACCTACATGCCCTGTTTCGAAATGATGTGCTGAAGCAGACTGTGCTTTTGTGGAAAGTGGTGAAGCAATTTGTGATGGTCGTAATAATAATAATAATAATACAGATTTCTTATACGCACATACCTTCCCTAATAGGCAAGCTCATGGCGTTTACAATGAAAAGTCCACACTCATACAAAGCATTCCAACACTCGCACACTGGACAGTTGAAATAAAAGAAGAGTTAAATACAATACAATTAATTAACATAGCAGGCAATACACAAGACATAAGAGGGGTGCCTTGTGAAGCACCTCACTGCTCGTCAGGAAACACCTTTCTGGCGTCTGATCCGATCAATGGAAGGGCTGCATAAATGTTTTTTGTGTCACAAATCACATAAACACACGCGCTCACATACTTGCACACACATTTGCCCACACATAAGCATACATTAACTTCATTTCTAAGTAGCAATTTGTGAGACTTCAGTGCTGAAATATCATTGATCTTAAAGAGTGTGTGTTTGTGTATGTTGAGAGAGAGAGAGTGGACTATCGATAGTTTATAAATGATGATTGCATTACAAAATTGAAGGATACCTTTTCCTTAGAGGAAGGACATGCTCAGTACCTACTGGAGAGTGTTGCTACATTTTGAAATGAGGTTTTTCTTGTTTGAATAATCAAGTTCTTATTTCTCTCTTGAAGGCAGTTGACATGGGGTAAACATGTATACATGTCTGAGTGGTTCCCTCTGAGGAGAGGACTAGTACCCATGCCCTCAGTAGCTTCTTTGGCTGCTTGGGGCTGCCCCTGGCTGAGCTACTGGAGCAGGCCCCTGGCTGAGCTACTGGAGCAGGCCGCTGGCTGAGCTACTGGAGCAGGCCCCTGGCTGAGCTACTGGAGCAGGCCCCTGGCTGAGCTACTGGAGCAGGCCCCTGGCTGAGCTACTGGAGCAGGCCCCTGGCTGAGCTACTGGAGCAGGCCCCTGGCTGAGCTACTGGAGCATGCCCCTGGCTGAGCTACTGGAGCAGGCCCCTGGCTGAGCTACTGGAGCAGGCCCCTGGCTGAGCTACTGGAGCAGGCCCCTGGCTGAGCTACTGGAGCAGGCCCCTGGCTGAGCGTCTGGAGCAGGCCCCTGGCTGAGCCACTGGAGCAGGCCCCGAAAGCCCAGCAGCCAGGGGTTGCAGCTGATGAGGGGGGCAGCAAGTGACTCTGGTCGTATGTCACAGTTATGTTTGTGCGTTGGCATAAACAATGATTTCTTGTCTGACTACTGTTGGATTTAAATGAATGATGTTTTTGTTGCATAATAGCTTTTGTGAGTTGTAGAGATATCTACATGTACTCCCATCAATGCACGTCTTTGCGAGGATGACTGAGAGACTGGACATAATCCTGTCCACACTTCTGTCCATCCTTCTGGCCATCCTTGGGCACCTCTCTCTCTCTCTCTCTCTCTCTCTCTCTCTCTCTCTCTCTCGGCCTATACAATAAAGAGTTCGTTCTCTCTCTCTCTCTCTCTCTCTCTCTCTCTCTCTCTCTCTCTCTCTCTCTCTCTCTCTCTCTCTCTCTCTCTCTCTCTCTCTCTCTCCCCCTCTGGCAAACCCTGTATTCAGGTATCTTGTTATTTCCATAATGGCGACACGGCGACCCATGTATGTGGATACTTATAGTGGTCACCTTGACGGCTGCTGGTAAGCACTGGACAGAGGGACAGATCGAAGTGGAGTCAGTTTCAAACCTTTGGTTTTTTAACGTGACAGTTCGCAAGATGTCTACGTGATAAAATGTCAATGCAAATCAGGATGACCTTGGCAAGTGGACAGCCCAGTTGGCGGTATACCCTATAGTGGTAGTTTTCCCCCCTGCCAATCTCACGGGAGGATCATAAGTAAAGGTAAAGGTGATTTTTTTATTGCGACCTTTCACCCGTGTATGGATGCTCAAACTGCGCTCTTAGGCGACATCCTGTTGGCAGAAAGGCATTGTTTGCCAATATGAGAGTTGACGTTGGTACATGGCCGTCCGTGTATGACACAACCCACGTCGCCAACTGTGTTGAAAATGTCAAAACTGAGTACAAAACGGTGCAGCATATAAGAAACGATTTGCTCTTTAGTATACATTTTTCATGTTTGTCCCATAAGGTTACCTCTTTATTCCACCATGTCGCTCTTTAGTATATATTTTTTCACAGTTGTCCTGTAAGGTAACCGCATTATTCCATTGTGGACAACCTTGCTGCCCACTGGACAGTACCACAGCCATTAGGCTAAAGGACCATAATATATAGGCGATGTAGCCCTATGGGGCTTCAGCTCTTATTGTTGTACCATTACTGATTCAAGTCTTTTGATTCCTATGACCAAACCCAGCAAATATATTTGTTGTTAAACAATCCATAGGAAAACTTCTCGCCGATACGACCCCAAATGCTTATTAGTCTGTGAAATCCGAAGCTTCCGATTGTGGTGTCGTCTGCGAAAGCTCGCGCCGCTTTGGGTCATGTTGACCTCGTCCCCGAACTGCTGACCACCCGGGTCCTGTCGAGAACTACTCTCGTTGAGCGGCTTCTGGCTGGATCTATAACGCTCATGTGCAGTCCTTGCCAGAAGAGCCAGTGGATGAGGTCGATGTGTGGATTTTTCTGTTTGAGTGGAAGACACGTGTAGTGGTGCATATTGTGGATAAAACAAGAGGATTGGCGACCAGTTCATTTTGGCGCATAGGCTTGGCTTGATCTTCCGAGGGGCTTTGAACGAACGGTTGGATCTGATCCATCTGACCCTAGCTGTCCCGATGCCCACCCAGCAATATTATTGGCTGCTTGGGGTGGCCCCTGGCCAAGCAGAGCTACTGGTGCAGGCCTCGAAATGCCCAGCTGATGGGGAGTCGAAGGAGGTACACGTACTCCAACCGCGCGTTAAACTTGTTACTGATGATAGTTTCATGTATCGTTTCTTGGGACTTCCATGTATGTCAAAAGAGTGTTTTTCTTCTCTGTAGACTCCTGATGTAGTGTACTTGAGTTTATTATTGGCATGACATGCACGCAAGTTTCTGCTGTATTGTTTTCTTAGGTTCTAGTAGCCACTTTGTTGATTGATTGCATGACAATATTTGCAGTTTGCTTGCCATATCATTTTATGCTGCGTTTTTCAAAATATAAATTCAATGCTAATGTTTGATAGTTTGGAACATTCCAACATTGAAAGATGACTTGTATCCAAAGAAATGCCCATGCCCTGTTGTACTGCTATTCTTCGCTCTGTGAGATATTTTGTTTGCATTATTTTACTGTTTGTACACACAGGAAGTTGAGTTGTCCTCGGACAGTGCAAATGAAGTGATTACAGAATGATTGCAAAGTAGTATTGCTAGTTTTCTCTTACTGAAAGATTGAAAGGCAGAAAAGTAATATACAATGTATGTATGCATAGAAGTATTGGAATATTTTTATTGGATTAAATGTATCTGAGCTTGTATGCAAGAACGTGTTGCCTTTATTTCCTTCTTCTTCCGCGAATCCTGATTTTCTTGAGACAGCGGAGTGGCGTGGACAATGCCACAGTATCCGTTTGT
>JAWQFJ010014308.1:0-50129 GCA_034096865.1 Theodoxus fluviatilis | reverse complement strand
ACACACACACAACTGTTCTTTAAATTATTTGATGCTCAAGTACAACCTTCGTGATTGTACGCTTCAGAGCTCTGGGGACTAAAAGAGCACCTCTGTGTAGAGAGGTCGCACTTATTTGCATGCAAGAGTATTTTGAATGTCGACGCCAAGGCACTAAATAGCATGGTTTACGGAGAAACGGGGAGATTCCCTCTCATCATAAATGATAAATAGTTCGATTAGAGCTGTGAATCATTAGTTCAGAGTGTTGAAAATGCCAGATTATCGGCTACCCATGCAAGCAATTCTTATGCTGTCCAGTGCACTTATCCCCGATGAACTCAACTGGTTAAAATCTATCGAAGAATGTCTGTGCAAGTCGGGATTTGCCTTCGTATGGCGCATATTACTAATGGAAAAGGTTGCTTAAAAAAGTTAAAGATCAGACTCTAAGATTGTTATAGGCAAGAATGGCATTGCAAGATCAATATCAGTGAGCGATTCGCATTGTATAGCTCATTTATACATGATCTCCAATGTGAAAAGTATTTAAATAGCATCAGCATGACAAAATTTAGAGTAGCATTTACGCGTTTTAGATTAGGACCAATTACGTAATAATTTGTTCAATAACGAAGAGAAACACTGTCCATTTTGCAGGGCTCATAAAAAACACGAAGCTCATTTCTTGCTGAAATGCAATCTATATAAGGAACTTAGAGGAACATAGAAACTTACACACAATACATGGATACTAGGGGATTCACAATTGCATTCCTAATAAACGGTCAAGGGTACATACAAACGAAAAAGGTTGCCATGTTCATCTACTATGCCATGAAATGCCGTCGGCAACATGTTGAAGATTAATATGGATACATCATTACATATTACTAGGTATTGTATGTCTGTATACACCACTCGTAGATGGATAGAAGCCTCCTGTTACCACACTCAGTTTCGATTGTTTTCGATGTGTAGTTTGTGTATTTTGTGACAAATTGTCGATTTTCCCCAACTTATTGTAACGTTGTGACGGGCCGTCAGCCTAACAATAAAGAAGTCAAAGTCTCTCTCTCTCTCTCTCTCCTCTCTCCTCCTCTCCTCTTGGCTCTCTCTGTCTCTCTGTTCTCTCTCTCTCTCCTTCTCTCTCTCTCTCTCCTTCTCCTCTCTCTGTCTCTCTCTGTCTCTCTCTGTCTCTCTCTCTCTCTCTCTCTCTCCTTTATACAGAAGGTCGTCAGCCTCAAATTAAGATTTCATCTCTCTCTCTCTCTCTCTCTCCTCTCTCTCTCTCTCTTTGTCTCTCTCTCTCTCTCTCTCTCTCTCTCTCTCCTCTCTCTCTCTCTCTCTCTCTCTCTGTCTCTCTCTCTCTCTCTCTCTCTCTCTCCTTTATACAGAAGGTCGTCAGCCTCAAATAAAGATTTCATCTCTCTCTCTCTCTCTCTCTCTCTCTGTGTCTCTCTCTCTCTTCTGTCTCTCTGTCTCTCTCTGTCTCTCTCTCCTCTCTCTCTCTCTCTCTCTCTCTCCTCTTATTACAGAAGGTCGTCAGCCTCAAATAAAGATTTCATCTCTCTCTCTCTCTCTCTCTCATGGACGAAGAAAGATAACCAAAAAGGGGTATACAGAATGCCATCAAAAACCATTGAGTAGGCCTACGGAAACAACTGGGCATACAGGCTACGTATCATGTTAAGGGAAAACAATATGGAATATATGTGGGAAAGTCAAGTTGTTCAGAGCGAGTCGTCTTTTCTATGTCGCCTGAAAGATGCTTTGATAACAGATTCAGAGAGAAATGGACGATCGAATGAGCTGTACATGAGTGACAGATATGCAGTATACAGGGAGTTTAAAACCACGTTTGGAGTAGAGGCATATATGTATAAAGTAGATAAAAAGATCTTCAGAGAGGCATTTATTAAATTTCGATTTGGCATTACTGAAATGTACATCCATAAACACCGGTTTGATACAATGATCCAGACATATATGTCCATTGTGCCAGGAGGAGGATGAAGACGAGTGTCATATTTATTCTGATCAGATGCCCAGCAATAATTAAGTGATCTGAGAAGTAAATATGTGGTTCCGCACGTTACCGAAGGTATCAATGTATTCGTGCAATTAATGGGAGCAGAGGAGCTAACAAAAGTACGAGCTGTATGCACCTACCTACCTTTATCATGTGATGAAGACCAGAGGAGGTGCAATGTCAGAGACAAATGGAGTCGATTTCTTCATGAAGCTGGTGTTGGAGATTGCACTATATTGAGGCTTGAGGCCCTTTCAATAAAGTTCAGTTCAGGTCAGTTCAGTTCAGTTCCTCTCTCTCTCTCTCTCTCTCTCTCTCTCTCTCTCTCTCTCTCTCTCTCTCTCTCTCTCTCTCTCTCTCTCTCTCCCTCTCTCCCTCTCCCTCTCTCTCGCATTCATCAGATTCAGACTGAGAACGAACTCCTTAAGAATTAACCAACGCTATAATCACAAGGAAGCAAACGAGCTAACCCATTCTGTAACGTTTTGGAAGATGAAAATCGTTGCCTCTTATACTGCAGTGCTTACAGTGAATTAAGAGATAAATATATAAAATAATACGTGCATGTGAATAAAATGAGAGACTGCCGTTGGTTGCAAGCGGAAAGACACTATAACATTCGAATAACAAGGAGTGTATCTATGTACATCTTCTATGCCTTGAAACACAGAGGAAAGAAGAAACAACATGTGAACCTTGTATTAATCTGTTTTAACTAACTCTGATGATGATGGTTGTTTTGTTTGAATATCCAAACATGTGGGGTTTTGCCACACTGATGAATTATTGTTATATATACATGTTTGTTTTCAACGGGCTGTCGGTTTATGAATAAACATTCAGTTCAGTTCTCTCTCTCTCTCTCTCTCTCTCTCTCCCCACCCACCCACCCACCCCTCGATCCCTCGATCCTCCCTCTCTGCCTGCCTGCCTGCCCCCCCCCCCCCCCCCCCCCCCTCCCGCCCTGTGCGTATATGCGTATGTGTGTGCGCGTGCGTGTGTGTATGAAAGTAACTAGATAGTCAAATTCAAAAACAACAACACTGATGATGACTGCTAGATTGATCGTGAGTTCGCAAATTTCCAGCAGTGAGCAAAGAGCAGAAGTATTTAGGCCCTATGCCCCCTCACGTATACTTACTATACTGTATATGATTAAAAAAATTATTAATAGAGGGCATCCAATACGTCAATAGCTGGAATTGCTGGTGCTGTAAGGAATAGTCACGGGGTAGTTAGTGGACCTTCACACATCAGCAGTGTGTACACTCGGTGTATCAGTTTGTTGGAAAGAGTTGTTTTTCTCTCTCTCACTAAGCAGCTGCTGTAAGACGCTCCCCACCCCAAACACGCCTATTGGCTGGAGCCTGCTCCAGTGGCTCTACCATTACGTGCCACGGGGGTGGGTGGTTTTGGGTGAGGCGCCTGGTGGAGATGCGAACTTCTCCCTCATGCTTGACAATCTGTCAGGTTAATCAAAGATTATAGGTTACCTATAATCTTTGGGTTAATATCACTCTCTATGGGCGGCAATCTGACCCATTCGCCCACACGACTCAGCAGACAGTAGGAATGAGGACTTATGAGCACCTGACTTCCCAACTCTGTGCTTGGTTGAAGTATTCTAATAGTAAGGCTAACAAGTATAGAAAATGTCTGCTGATGGTAGGAGCGTATCTGCCAACCTGTATAGTATGTGATTTGATTGCAGTCATGTGTCTTCATCACTTAGCTTGCACACACACACACACACACACACACACACACACACACACACACACACACACACAACCTTTCAACCAAAGAAGAAAAGAAAAAAAAGAAAACAGCAAGGGGTGTGGATAAACACATATTACTTTTGTGTAGTGGTCCGAGTGTATCAAGGTCGTGATTTTGAAGGCAAAGCTACCTGGGAAAGGTAATGTATGCATGCCACACATACATGCATGCCACACTGTCTGCTCAAAGAGTGCTTGCATGGGGTCACAGAGGCCATGGACACCCAAGACAGAGAGATCAAGGATGAACTTGAAGAATCTCAGACACTGTGCATCCCTGCCAAATGGATGGACGGAGTTAAAGGGCCAAATAGCCTTATAGGTTATGTAAGGCTACAGAATTATTAATAAAATACATAATTCTACCAGATAAAAATTTTAATGTAGAAGATTACCTCAAAAGAAGGCATAAACAGAGCTCGAAGACGAGAATAAAACTGAAATCTTCATAAATCTTAGCAAAGAAGGCTTAAAAAATTTATGAAATTTCTTGCACATTTACAGGGCAAGTTAAACAGTCCCTGCCAAAGAACTGGAGTTCTGTACTGAAAGTGCTGAGAAAGGCCTTCTCTTACAGAAAGATTTGCCCAGACTTTAAAAACAGCCAATGGAACTGCAGTCAACATGGCCATTACAAACAGGAAAGCTTCAATGTCTAGTTCCACCAAAGATCCTATTTACTGTATATTCACTAGTAGTCGTGCCAGGCGCGTGAACATCACCCACTGTTTTCACTGAACCGAGGATGAGGAAAGCCAATCACCAATCAAAGAGAGCTTTATAAAAACTCAACGGGAGTGAAGATGATCTCTTCCTGGCTGAAGATACTGACGAGTCCGACGTTGAGTTCAAGGGATTTTCCAAGATGGAGTGCAACTGGCGGAGGACGCTCTGGAAAACCAGCTCTCCATTTTGCTCACTGACAGCAATGATGACACTGACGGTTCTCTGGAGACTTCTGACGATGACTATGACAGCCCTGGCCATCAGAGTAAGTGTCAATACTTTCATTTACCAGGCGGGGATGGAAGGGGAAATGGGTTTATTAGAGGAGACGTGACTATTAGGGAAAATACTGTACCTGTATATATATATGTAGGTTTCACTCCTGCAGCTCTCCTAAATACTCATTGCCCACTGAATATGTACCTCTAGAACTAGGCTCACCAGCCATACTTAGTTCTATCAAAGAAGATGGTGCACTTGACATCATGGAACCTGATGGTCAATTGACATAGGATATCATAGCACTGCCAACTGTGCAAGCCAAATAATGAGACAACATTTTAAAGGTGAAGATCAGCAGAACAAGTGAAAGGTGCCCCTCTACACAATGGAGTTTCACAGGATTTCCATGCATTGCACATTTGTGCTTCAAACACCTGGTACTCACCCTGCAGTCTCCGTTACATGCCAAATCTAGGACTCCAGTGGTTATAGCTCTCGCCGTCAGTTGCTTTGCACTTGGCAGGTAAAGGTAAAGGTGATCTTTTTTATATTGCAACTTTTCCACCCATTGATGGATGTTCAAACCACACACATTTACCCCCTGGTCATCGGGCTACCTCTTTTTATCATTCCAACACCATCTCAACTCCCTGGTGAGCATGCAACCCGGCTGCAGATGAACACGCCTAAGTTATCTTTCACAATTTTCCAACTCAGCCCTCACAGGTACCCATATTACTCCTGGGTGGGGAGAAGCAATGTGAGTAAAGCACCTTGCTCAAGGATGCAACTCTAGAATCCTCGCAGTTTCAAACACAGCACCCGCTAGCAGCAAGCCACTGCAGGTTCAGCGCACTAACCGCTAGGCTACGCAGTTCAAAGCTGCACAGATCCGAGAGTTGCATCCACGGGCAAAGGTGATTCACCTGCTTTGGCGCTCTTACCCGCGAGTACCGCACAGTGGCAACTTGGGATGACATTTTCACAACTGCATTTCCTCCAATATAGGATGAACTAAAGATATTCATCATCATTATTACAACTGTGTGATTTCACTTACTTCACAGTACTTTCATGTAGCAGTTGAAAAGCTAGTATCAGATAGTTCATATTGTAATTCATGGCTATTGTGTGTGTGTGTGTGTGTGCATGCATGAATATGTGCACATGTGTGCACTGGAATGATGATAAGAATGCACATGTGGGTATGAATGTTTCCATTTGAAGAGGGAATTCTAATAAGCAGCCAAAGCATAATGTCCCTCATCAACTGTGTAAGTGTGGTGTGACTTTGTTACAGTATAAACTCAATTCTATTTTTTACTATTAAAAGAAATTTGCCCTTGAATGAAGGTATCTTCAAATTTTGCCCACCCACCACCTCCTCCTCTCCCAAGTACTGGTAGTGCACTGTTGTATTTGTGGCCACATATTCATTTAGTTAATGATTTTCCCCACACAATCAACCATTATTTGAGGTGTCCTTAAATTTCTAAATTTTTAATTAAATTTTTCATGTCTATTCCAATAGATTACTGGTTATTCCTATCCATATCACTATCAAACAATTGAAACATTCTGTCAAAATTGTTCTGGTTTATTAATTTTTCATCTCTCCAAGAAATTTGTTTCAAATTTCTGTCACCATCTCATTCTTGAACGTGGCAACTCAAGCTTTATTGCAAGCAAACCTGGCATCATTTTAGACACAAGACTACATTGGTAAGAGAGCTATAACTGCCGACTGCAGACTTCAGTGTGATCAAAAAGTCAGAGTAGTACAGCTTGAGATGGTTTCGTTTCCTCAGCTTAGCATTTCCTGTAAGGATGGATGGATAGAGTTTTACAGCCTATCAGCCTTTGTAGGCTATGTAAGGCCATTAAGCACAAAAGTCACTATAACAGTTTAGAGTAAACACAAATCAACTCAGGGTGTCCCAAGTTATTCACCTCTTACGAATCAGGAGATGTGGTGGGTCAATTCTTACCCCGAACCCACGGGGGATTTCTGTAAGGAACATGAGGATTTCTGCATGACATACTGCAAGAAACTGCACCACGTGCTGCTTGGGGCCACCCACGATGGAGCTTCTGGAGCCGGCCCTGAAAGCTCTACCGCTGTGGGTTCCTGCTCATGGGGGGCATCTAACAGCTACTGCTGTATAGGGATTGTATCACCACAGCTTGCTGTCAAACTATTGGAAAGTTTGCCAGTGTTCAATACACCTGAAATCATGTGCATCTCAGTCGCTCTTGGAGTGGGCATGCCAGAAAAACAACAGTGTATGACAGGGCGTAGTATTCCAAGTTTATTTACTGAAAATGTTAAAGAGGCCCTGCAGTACAAAACTATAAAGTGCAAGTGCAGGCCATGCAGTTGATAAAGTAAAACTGCCCAGACCTGTAAAAAACAACCAACCCCCCCCTCCCTCCCTCCCTGACTCTCAAAAAAAAATACAGCATGGTATATGTATGACGGGTGATATGCAAGAGGAGGTGAGGTGAGGTGAGGATGTATAAATGGGCGAGTAAAAGATATGAGGCCTCCTATTTACAATCACTTGAGGGATAAACACTTTGTTGCACAACCTTGCCCGCTCATCCAATTCACCGAGGATGGTTGGTGTGGGGCTGTATTAGAAGGGGGGGGGAAACAAGACCCCAGAAAAAATGTGAAGGACATATGTAGGGCTTGGGAGAAGGCGATGCCAACAGGAGATGATAGTCACAACCACTGGACCACTGTGGCACCACATCCCTGCAATAATCAAAAGGCAGGCTGGCCAAAGGTGTGCTTCTCCAAGCCCCTATGTGGGCATGGACAGAGTGGACTACACCGAAGATGGACGGCCTCCACATGGGCCAGGTAGCCCAAGCACACTTGTGGCGACCACACTTGAAGTAAGGTTAGACAAGTCCTCTAAAATGTAAGAGCTGTATATAAAATAGATTTAACACAGATTGGGAAAGGTTTCTGCCTGGCCATGAGCGATTTCATGATGGACTCCCCAGCAAAGGGCAGGGGGAAAATGCACAACCAGTGCGATTCTATTTTGCATGCAAACTACAGTCACAATGTACATGGTACAATATGCACTAGAAACAAATGACATGGTAAATTTGATGTTGTGTTCTCCAAGGGAAAAAACTTTCTATAAAACAAATTGATAGAAAAAAGAGCACAGAGGTGTAACAATTGAATGCAGGCCTATCGAGCCTGCTCTGCCTCTCCATTACTACAAGGACTGCTGCAGTAGACAGGACCAGATTACATGAGCATTACATGGGGGTCCACACTTTCAGCATCATTCGCATCTGTCATACAACTTATCCACTCACACTTCCATTTCTCCACTTCTCCCTACTTGACTGGCTAGATGCTACTTCCTCTTATCTCTCTACCACTGCATCTACAGTCTTCCTGAGTATGGAATTCTTTGAAATCTGGACAAATCTGCAGCTCCTTTGCCCAACAGCTACCACAGCACCTAGAATCCACTCTGCCATTTGATTTCTCTCATGCTCCTCCATTTTCCCTCCATCTGTCCCAACGTAAATGTCAAAGCAAGGAGCAAACAACCATGGGGGTAAATGCTGGCACACAGGATGAAGGATGCACAGAAGTTGGGCCCTGTGGAGATGGGTTGGTCTGGATTAAAATGCATAGAGCAGGTTTAGCACAAGTTTCTTCTTGTCAACTCTTCCACCTGCAGCCCACAGTTGCAATTTTCAAGCCACTGCTGAGCCGATGAGCAACCTTGTCCATGAACAAAGCCAGCTCCTTCCTTGAAGAAAGTCATTTGGACAACGTGTCCTGTCATCTTCCAGGTTCAACTAGACAGCCTGCCAACTCCATCATCAATGTTGTCAAGTCTGCTGGACAGGCTCCACTGTTACATTACAGACAAAACTCCTTGCCAGTGGAACTAGCAATCTATACTATACACATCCATGTCTGCTGAAGTGTCCAAGGACTTGACAACAAAGTGCTGGAGAAGCAGAACTGTCAAGTTCAATCAACAAGATGACAATATTTGTTCGAGCAGCATGTAGACAGCACAGAAACGAGCCATCAGCAATCTTGGCACTTCAATCAAGCCCCACCAGCTTGTTTATTCCAGCTAAAGTAGGAGCCAATCTGCACTGGGGGCACTCACACAATTGGGAGCCAGATCTTCATCAGGCCCTCAGCCCCAAGCACACAATTACACTTTTGCAGAACTCTCACTGAGGATTGTCTGAACTGACCTCCGGCCTGCTACCGGGGCCTGCACAGGATGTCGGTAGGCAGGCTGGGGGTCAGTTAGTGCATCGTTGTGTGAGTAGACCCTTGATCTCATATCTGCATCCACCCCCAGGCCCCTTGAATGAGGTCCACCCTGGGGGTCACGCATCACTCTTCTGTCCAAACTACCATAGTCTCGGTCCCCCTCTCGCTTGCCCCACCCCCCCTGGGCTCCATAGGCTTGGCCCCCTCCTTGAGACCAAGGGGGCAGCTGCTGGGGCTGGCGGGAGGGGGGGTAGGGGTGGGGCTGGGCCCCACTAGGGCGAGGACCAAAGTCTTGGGTAGGTTGTGAACCAGGGGGGTGAGCGGGATGGGTAGGGATGCCTGTGGCCACATAGCGAGAGGTGGGCTGAGCTGGGTGGGGCCGACTGTAGCCCATGTCTGCCGGTCGGTGGGGCATGAAGGAGGGTTGGGGGCCAGGGCGCAGGTGGCTGGGGGGAGGGCCTGGCTCTCTGTCGGAGCTGGGGTCGCTGGGGAAGTAGCTGTAGTTGATGGGCTCACTCTCATAGGCAGGTCGGCTGCCAGGCCTGCAGCAGTCAAAGCAAGGATTGAATGAGTGAGGTTTTTGTAACAACTTATCAGTAATCTTCTGCAAGGCACAAATATATCAGACCAAAAGACAAAATAGTTGTGATTATAGTAACATGACCAGAAAAAATAGGATTGGTAACTTTGCCTGAACTAAAAAAAAAGATATTTATTTTAATAGAAGAGGTCAGATTAAACATACAAAAATTAATTTTTTACTTAAATAGTGGATTCCCTGAGAGCTCCTAAGGCTGGGAAGATGGGACAGTACACAATTCCTTGATTACCATTGATTTCTTCCCCCCCCCAAAAATTAATTCCGCAGTATTGAAAAAAAGTTTAGGGTCTGCAGGAAAAAATTGGGTCAGTCAGCTTACCATAACCACAACTTAGTTTTTCTTTGGCCTAAAAACAAACTACCAAATAACAAATGACACGCACACACACACAGGCCTTGGAATGGATGGATGGAGTTTACAGCCTATCAGCCTGAACAGGCTACATAAGGCCACTGCGCATGAAAACCTCTATAATATTTTTAAGTAAGCACATATTATGTTAAGATGTCCCTAGCTTTTCACCTCTTACGAAATGCGTAGGGAGACACGGTGGATCTATTCCCACTCCCAACCCACAGGGGGTTCTTGGAATAGAAAGAATTGTGTCACAGAGGATTTGGCACTGTCCATTCAAAATACAAAAAAAGAGATGTACCACTTCACTAAGACGCCAAACTGAGAGCTCCACAGGGAGTTGAGATGGTGTTGGAGGGATGAAAAATAGATAGCCTGATGACCAGGGGGTAAATGTGTGCGGTTAAGAGCACCTATCAATGGGTGGAAAAATCACAATATCAAAAGAGCACCTTTACCTTTACTTCAGGACATAGCAGGTGCTGATCTAGGCCAATGCACTCACCTGTCAGGAGCTGGCTCTGAGGGAACAGGGAAGTACTGGTCGTGGAAGTCGCTCTGCCCCTGCATCTGTCAAAGATAAACCGCTCCCATCACTACAGCATCCCCATCAACAGTAGCCGTTTTGATTTTCTCTACACACAAGGTACGTGGAAACTTGATACGTGAACTTTCACTTCTAGTCACCAAGATACAAAGGCCAATACATGGTGGATGGGACAGATCCCTGATTAGTGACCATTCCTTCATCACTCAAGTGACATTTGACCTTTTGGCGTTATTGGTTTCCAAATGCATCTATCTAGACAGGGGCAATCTCCTATACTATGCTTTAAGAAAAACGGGTCTCTAAGTCGGCATTCAAATTAAGTCTTTTGTTTCATGACATTCTGCCAACAGGAAAAAGTAGAAATGCAAAGCTGAATTGTTTGATTCAAAACTTGTGCGAGCTGACCATGTCACCCAAATGTTGCATCACACTTACAAAGTCAATGCAACCGAAAGGAAGTGTGAGCTAAAAACGCATTTTCTGAGATAATGCAATACATTTACATTCTTGCAATGACATGGCACTGCACAATACTCAAAGCCATGACAAGAACAGAAATCAGTCTCATTCATCATTTCCAGATTCCATGCGTTCACATTATCAATCAAATGTAATCCATTGAATCTCAATCACTTCCCCTTCATACAGCCCCTTCCAAGTAAAAGCAAAATGTTAAGCTCAAAATGAGAAATTCATAGTCTGTATGGTTAGTTTATCAGTCTTGAATTTGATTTAAAATGACCTAAGAGATCATTGTTCCTTGGGGAAAATTTACATAAAAATAATACAGTTCAAGATATTCTGAAAATTTATAGTACTGCTTAGCACAATTACAAAGACATTCAATGCACAAATTGTTCTGGTTTTCAACATTGATAAATTGTTTCTTTCTTTGTATCCAATGCTAAGGCTGAGGGTGGGGTTAAAATGAAGAAGAGGTTTATTTGTTTCTGACTGCACACTACGGTCATACAAAGATCCATTCCTGGGCATGCACGCTTGTCAAACATTCTCTGAACTTACAGGTTACAAAACCGATTACATTTTTTTTAAAGGAACAACATGTAAACATGCAGCTTGTCACACTTCACTCCCTCCACTGCATATTCTCTTGGGACAAGATAATGCACCATGTAACTCAACAATTACACGAAAAAAATATTCCACGATCGCACAGGAATTAAACAAACAGACATTTTTACATTACTGCGTAACTCAACTCAACACAACACCGACACCAAAAATCTCAACAAATACACCATGATCACACCATGAAACTTAACAATCATACCACAGAACTCAGGTTGACAATCACATCAGAAAATTTAGACCTCAACAATTGCAGCTCAAGGCAGGGAAGAAGGAAGGCTGGGCTGAAACAATGCCCCACTACTGGGCAGCTACCTCTAGGCTACCCCCCCTACTCAACCAGTCCATCCACCCATGAAGACAAAGCACTCACGTAAGCCTGTGTCAGTTTGGAGTTCTTCTCTTTGAGCTGATGGCTGCCGCTCACCCTTCGATCAGTCAGTTGAATTTGACGCTCCTCCTCTTCTTCCAAGGGGTAGCGCCCATTGCGCTCCCGATGGCGACGCTGGTGCTCAGCGCGGAGCTGCTGGATGCGCTCAGCTCGGGACTGCGGGACAGGCTGGAGGTTGGTCTGGAGGCCTGGGGGCCAGCCCCCCACCCCAACCCCTCTCTCCTGTCCCCCCCACTCTGTTATCCCGCCACTCCGCTCTGGGATGCCAGTCAGCCCTCCGGTGTGCTCCGGCAGACTGCTCTGTCGCTGGTGACTGATCTGCCCAGGCATCTCCTCCTTCCTGTGGTACAAAGGGCAAACATGGAGCCTTGTGCCAAGCCTGTCCCGAAGGATCTCATGATGGCCAGACAGACTACAGGAAAAGTCAAAGCAAAATTGCACATCTGATGCAGTCAATGATTCAACAACCCTACCTAAGTATATGAACCTGAGTCATACAGCTTACATCAGACGGTCTACTCACACTTCCAAAACAGAGACAAATGTTTGGCCATCTTCCACCTTTTTGGCTGTGGGGCCAAGACTGTTCACTAAACTAGATCACTGATCCACTGAAGATGTACATGCCACTTAAAACTGGGTGCTAGCTTTTTGAGGTATTAATGAAAATGCAAGCCCTTGCAACATGGCAAAATGGAGAAGGCTAGGTTACGTACAACTGCAACATTGTCATAAAATATTGTAGAAAATATTGATCTAGAATAAAAGGAACACTTATGAAATACTAATTACCAACATCATTAGATGCATCAATCCATCACTTCTCACGCATTCAAGCGTTCATGCTCAAGTGGAATGAGTATGTTAGTTATCATTATTCTGTTTCCCCTGTAATTTCTGTACCTTGAAATTCCAACCTTTCTCCCTAATGTTGAGCCAGCTTCTGAAAAGTTTCCATGAAGTGCAAGGGCCAGAAATTGAACAAATTTACCAGATACCAGCAGAAGTGGGAGACATTGAGACTTTGAAGGAAAGCCACACAAAGGTGGAGCAAATCCAACACTTTACCTATGGAAATTCTCCTGAGAGCTGGGCAGTGGCTGTGAGGGCACGGGGGCTTCCCGGATGGTTTCTTCCACCAGGCGGTTGGGGCGCTCTTCAGAGCGGGATCGTGCGCGGGCATCCTCTGCTGACTTTCGACCTCGACCCAGCCTGCAGCCAAAATGGAGGGTGTGCATCCAATCACACGCACAACAACATGTGATCAGTGATGTTCCACGCCTTGCCCTCCTAGTCCTAGTCAAGAAATCATGGAACACTGTTATTTGTGATCTTTAAGGTGATGCATCTTCATGAGCAAATTCAATTTGAAGAGTTATTGACATTACACTTACATGAAACATACATGTAACTAGCCGCTTCGCGGCCAGGCAATGCGCAAAGCGTCAAAGCCACATACAAAGCCAAATTCTTCAGCCACCATTTTGTTTATCTCATTACGTAACCATAACCAAAAATGTGTTCACAGATCTTCATCATTTGACTTTACCTACCCATACACCAAATTTCGGTCAAATCAGAGCAATTTGAGTTTTCGGCCGCCATCTTGTTTGTGCCCACTTACGGTTACCATGGCGACACCATTTTTTAACCCCACCATGACCTGACCCCAGCCCACATCTAACCCCATACCAAGTTTTAAGTCGATGGGAACTCCTGTGTCTCAGGCGGCTTCGCCGCCTTCGACACAGTCGTCCATTGTTTACTCTGCCGCCATTTTGTTTTTCTCGTGACGTAACCATGGTAACCATAAAAATTGTTCACAGATCTTCATCATTTGACTTAACCAACCCACACACCACATTTTGGTCAAATCGGAGCACTTTAGTTTTCGGCGGCCATCTTGTTTGTGCCCACTTCCGGTTACCATGGCAACGCCATTTAAAAAAAACCCACCATGACCTGACCCTGGCCCACATCTAATCCCATTCCAAGTTTTAAGTTGATGGGAACTCCTGTGTCTCAGGCGGCTTCGCCGCCTTCGACACAGTCGTCCAAATTCTTCAGCCGCCATCTTGTTTTTCTCGTGACGTAACCATGACAACCAAAAAATTATTGCGCAGATCTTCATCATTCGACTGTACCTACCCACACACCAAATTTCGGTCAAATCGGAGCACTTTGAGTTTTCGGCGGCCATCTTGTTTGTGCCCACTTCCGGTTACCATGGCAACACCATTTTTTTAACCCCACGTTGACTTGACCCCTGTCCACACCTAACCCCATACCAAGTTTCACCTACCCACACACCAACTTTCGGTCAAATCGGAGCACTTTGAGTTTTCGGCGGCCATCTTGTTTGTGCCCACTTCCGGTTACCATGGCAACACCATTTTTTAATCCCACCATGACCTGACCCCAGCCCACACCTAACCCATACCAAGTTTTAAGTCGATGGGAACTCCTGTGTCTCAGGCGGCTTCGCCGCCTTCGACACAGTCGTCCAAATTCTTCAGCCGCCATCTTGTTTTTCTCGTGACGTAACCATGACAACCAAATTTTTTTTCACAGATCTTCATCATTCGACTGTACCTACCTACACACCAAATTTTGGTCAAATCGGAGCACTTTGAGTTTTCGGCGGCCATCTTGTTTGTGCCCACTTCCGGTTACCATGGCAACACCATTTTTTAACCCCACGTTGACCCGACCCGGGTCCACACCTAACCCCATACCAAGTTTCAAGTCGATCGGAATAAAACTGTGGAAACGTATGAGTGTCACACACACACACACACACACACACACAGCGAAAATATATATACAGATTAAGTTTTGCATCCTTATAGAGACAATCTGTCAAAATTATGTTCATTGGGAATGATACTCATACAGTGCAAACTTGTGAAACATCCATCGCTCTTATGTAATAAATTCACTTTTAGTAAAATTACAATGTTAAGCACACATAAATACAAACATAAGAATTCATTTCAACCTGAATGAACCAAATTATATGCACAGGCTAGAATATAAATGAAACAAGTATCATTTTTCCAACATAAATGCTTTTCTGGTGAAATGAATTATGACTTCCCAGACAAGTCCTATGTCAGGTCTTATCAGAAGGTTAGAGGAGCCAAAGACGTCCCAAGATGAGATTCAAGGGCTGTGTTAGGGAATACTACCTCCTGCACCATGGCATACCCCACAGCGGCTTGAGGCCTGTGCCAGTGACAGACCATACTGGCGTGTGTCCTTCAAGGGAGCTGTCACCTCTTTTGAGGGCAATCATGGGGCCCACCTTGCCAGAGCCAGGGAAAGGAAGGATAGGAGTTTTATGGCCTAGCAGCCTTTGTAGGCTATGTAAGGCCACTGAGCATGAAAATCACTAGAACAGTACAGAGTAAGCGCAAATCAAGTCATGACGTCCCTGATCATTCGCCTCTTACAAATCGCCTAGGGAGACAAGAGCCAGGGGAAAGGAGGAAGGATGCTGCTCAGAGTGCTCTCACTGATACTCCAATACTGTCTCAACTGTGTCATCAGAAGAGCTGAGAGTGCAAGAATTCCTGCCTTAGTCAACTCTGACAGACAACCACCTCATACTCCTCCAGTCATGTCCTCTGAAAGTTCTGACACTCCCTGACATCTCCAACACACCTGTCTTACTAAGTCCTTTTTTGTGTATCCACACTCTCTCTCTCTCTAGCAAACAAGCAAGTGAACAAAGAAAAATCTCATCAAGCCAAATCATTTCTCCCTCTAGGAAAAAACCCTCAAAACACTGTTCTTTTACTCCATACAAAACCAAAATATGTTAAGACTTAGGTACTGAACATTTTTACAGTAACTATAACACACTATCTTCTCCTTCTCAGACACTTAACGCTTAAAGATAATTCTGCACCCATTCCTCACAACAACACTGCTCTTTTTTGGTCATCTGCCTTACCGGAGAAAGCCTTTGAAAAGACCAGCGCTGCGCCGGTCCTTGTTCTTCTTCTTGCCCGTTCGTTGTCCTTGCCCTTCCTCAGCTGTCTCACTACTGAAGGAGGAGCGAGCCGAGTTGGTCTGTGCTCCGAAGCTGACAGAGTCGGTGCTCTCCTCTTCCACTGTCAATGGACAAGCAGCGTGCAAAGCCTGGTTACCCTTGCTGTGAAATACTGCACATTGCAATCCTGCAAGACATCTCCGTTTTCTTTTCTTAGCTGCAACGTCTAGCTGTGGAACTTCTTGAGCTTTCTTGTCAAGTTCAGGCAAGTAGATGATGTGGTCACTGAAGAGAATGACTTCTATACCACACTTAACTCTCTTTATCCAGTGACTCTGCATCAAAGTATATATGCATTTCCAAATCTGTGTACCAAGCTTATTCAAGAAGTCTGCTCAAAGTATGGCTGCATTAAGGAAAGAGGCAAGTCTAAGGTCAATTGATGTAATGCTACAATCATTCTGTATCACAAGGTGACACACGTGTTAGTCTAAAATTTTTAATTCAAATGCTCTAAAGCAGCTCAACTACTTGTGCCATCATCACATATCAAGAGATATTGTCAAATTGTTTCAAAGACCCCTATATCTCAAGTCAACCATAAGGCCTCAACATACATGTGTCCATCAGCAGAGCGTGCTCAGGTCCCGAAGCAGGTGGGTCATAGGATCGGTCCACCGCAGCTCGAAAGCTGTCGTTGCAAGCTCTAGGTCGCCCGATCTGGGTGCGTGGCCGCCATCCTCCCTCTCCTGAGATGTCTTCCACTCCCATGCCCCCATCAGGGCCATCCATGCCCCCCTCCACCTGGGAGAGGTCCTCCAAAGAGGAAGCACGTTTCAGGTTGGTCAAGGGAACATCACCAAAGTCCCGTTGAAAGCCTGACTGGCCTGCAAACAACAGAGATGATTAGGACAAGAATGCTGGAATGTACATTACAAGTAGACTATTGACATGATGCTTAATGGATCTTCCCAAAACCCTGCCCCCTTTAATTGGTTTAAAGCAACAGCAACAAGAATACATCCCAAAATGGTCATGAGCCAAATGCATTCGTGTGAGGTTCAATTTTGCACACATGAATCATCCAATACATTCACTGAATTTGCTTTGAACTTCAGCATAAAATGTTTCATACCACCAATCTCTGCCCCTTCCTGTTATTCCCATCTGTCTCTAGCCACAGCAACACCCAGCTACTCCAACCATCGTTTATTGCTCAAACCCTTTCTTCTAAATTCAGCAATCGCATGAGAATCACATGGCACATCTACCCTCTGGTTGTCATGCGACCACTAAACATAGAGAAATGCGTTTGAGGAGGAAACACATCAGGGGTAGCTGAGTATTGCTGGTGGCTACACACAGTATAGGAATGGCAGCATATAATGGATACTGGTGGTGTGGGACATTTTCCAGTAATTCTATAGGGAACCTGCAATGTGCTTGTAAGGAATGAGAAGTGAATGTGACTCCACATTTACAGAGTCCATGTTGACTGTGTTCTCATGAACTTAAGGGCCATATCTAGAGGAAAAGACCATCAAGGGCAAAGATTGTCAAAAATAGCTCCAGGGGTTAGTGCCTTTAGAGCAGTATCTGTCTGGTGCAGCCCCTATTCCAATCCAGGTGTCAGGCTCTATGGCACAAAGCTCTGGGCCCTTGCTTTGCTGTCAGGGTTGCTGGACTGTTAAGCTGCAGGAGGCTAACGTGATGTCAGATCAAAAGCACGGTCAAGAAGACCCACTCATCATTCTACAGCAGGCTTCCAGACCCCTTCTAGTACATTCTATGACTACTGCAGTGGTAACAGTGACAGTACATTCATAATGACTTCAACAGAAGCAAAAAGGAACCACTGGTATATTTCAATAACACCATGGAGATATTTTACCATTATCATTCTAGTTTAAAGAGTGATCAATTACAGTTAATCACTGAAGTTGATGATCTCTCCCACACATAGAGAAAGGAGCTGATGGTACTAAATGTTTTCCTTGTATGACTCAACATACTTTGTGAAAAGGCAACAAGCACAGACCGACTCCAACCCATCATCAGCCAAGACAGTCCCAACTGTCCACCAGTGCAGCCCGACCTGAAGTTCCTAGGCCACGTTACAAAGCACCTCCACTACCAGGTCACAGGGCAGCAGCATTCTAATGCTCCTCCAGAGAATGCCAGAGCTTCTCCAATCTTCAGCACAGAGACAAGCAGACAGAGAGGCCAGTCATGTGCTGAAATCCACTAGAAGCCAGTTGCATGACACTGCCATCAAAGACTTCCTCCTAACATATCAGCACAAGGGAATCAAACAAGGCAGTGAACAATAAGCCACCAAATATACTGATGCAGTTAGGCATGCACTTCCATCCACGAAACACAAGAAAACTGATGGCTCCAAACTGAATGCATGCAGACATGCCCAATCAAACAATCAACCCCTAAATGAAACTGAAATTCACAGAACCACGAACACATTACATCAGTGTGGCTGAGCAAATTATAATTATGCAGGAAAAAAAAAAAGAAAATGAAAAAGAAATCAACAAACTCCGGTGCAGAAAGCAAATAATGTCATCTGTGCACACAACAGATTAGAAATGGACAGATAACAGAGGTGATGAATATGCATTTCAGATGATTAACAAATGAGTTAATGTGGCAATGAACCAAGGATAAGGCACAGTCATCGTCAGTTGAGAGGTCATCGCTGCAACAGCCAGAGGAAAGAAGATGAAAGAAGGCTGCTGGCATGGCTGCCAGAACCAAAGAGCACAAGAGTGGAAGACAAAAAGGACAGGGAAAGGAGAGAAACCATCCAACAGATACGATGAGGGAGGGCAGCAAGGAACAGGACATGCCGCGTTCCTCCAATACCTGTAGGCACATGGAAGGAAGCCACGCGGCGACTAGGATACAAATCTGAAAACAGGAAGGTTCTGGTCAGCCCCACTCAAACCCCCCAAATCACCACAAAAACTGTCCCAGCCCACAGCGTGGAGACCATGACCCCTGGCACTTTCAGCTGAGATACCACTATGACACTGGAAAATTATCAAAGAAAGACCAAAAAAAACAAAACACAAGAAGGGCAAAGCCCACACGACTCACATGCTTAGAGGATGTGAAAAATGGCTGTTTTTTAGATAACATTTACGGCCCCTGCGACCTTGACCTTGAAGCAAGGTCAAGTCACTATGTATGTTTTTTGACGCCTTGTCATCATACACCATCATGCCAAATTGGGTGTTGAGAGACTTAATAGTCTTCGAGAAAAATCCTACGTTAAAGTTTTTTATGGACGACAGGATGCCCGGACGGACGACACGGGTGAGTTCATAGACTCACTTTTGCTTCGCATGTGAGTCAATAAAAATGTAAAGAGAGGAAAAATGGACAAGAATTCTGCAAAGCTGGTGGCAGCTTCTCTGCAAAAACATAAATCATTCATGCATGTCTACATCCCACTTGAAAAGCTGGCCCCTATGAGAGATTAACTCCAATGTTTCATCTTCTAGAGCCAATGATAAAATCCCCAGACACATCTAACCACAAACTATTCCATTAGCTTTCGCCAGAAAGCCTGTAACGGCAACCCTGTTCCACATCTCAGAAAGGCTGGCTGTGATAACACAACATGTATGAGCAAAAGCCAAGGGAACTTGATGCTGGGACAACTACATGGTGGTACTATCAGATTAAAGTATAGCTCAGCCTAAGATCTCTGGTTCATGTTCAGTCCTTGAAAAATAAGAGCCAACACAGGAAAATATCATTGCTAGAATATTTTTTTTGTTTGTACATTCAACCTTTCACAGCAGTCTGTGAGGGTATTGATAATTGTTTTTGCAACACTACATGACTAATTAATTAAGTGACTCGGGCCATTAGTTACACTTGACAGAAATGCTGTCAACCTGATGATAGATTTCCATAGTACCAATGCTAGAAAAATACAACTTGAGTAATCTGGAGAGAGAACAACAGCTTTGTAACATGAGCACATCTGCACAGCTGTAGCACCTACCTCGATTCTCCTTCTGTGTTTTGGCTTTCTGGTAGAACTCACTGCCCTTGGGGTCAAGGTGACCTTTGCGTTTCTCCGACATGCTCTGACGACCAAAACCCTCACGCTGGAAAAGCATCATGGGATCACCAGTTGGACTCCTGCAACAAAATTGTGAGAATGCATTCTATAAGTGCGCACACAGACACACAAACACACACACACACACACACAGACATACACACACACGCACATACACAGACAAACATACACACACACAAACACACACACAGAGGATGAGACTGTACAAAAAAGTATGGTGATTTTAATAATCGTCTGGCAAGGATCTCTTACATTCTCTTTCAGGGTTTTCACTTCTGGCTGCCGAAAGAGCAGTGCCTGGTACATAGAAACCCATGATAGTTATTCAGAAGGAATGTCCTGAAGTGCCAGAGCTCTTTGTCTTCCAGGAAGAAGAGGAAGACTATTGCCCAGAGTGTCCCCTCAGAGACATCCCAGTGTCCCCATTGTCCTTGGGTGTGCGGCTCACACATCCACTTGCTGGATACACCAAACAAGCCGGGAGACTACACACTCCCACCTTCATTGCCTCCGATGGACCATCACCACCATCATCTCACTACCACCTGCCCCAAGAATCCATTGGCAACCAAAATGGTTTGAGAATTCTTCTAGAAGTGAAATCATCATTGCACATTACAACTGATCATCAATTTTGAAACAAAGCAGGAGACATTTCATTGATACCCAAACTGAAAAGGTTTGCAAGAACTTAATTCCAAGTGTACACATGCCTGCTTGTGCATATTCATAAAAGAGTGAGTGAGTGAGTGAGTGAGTGAGTGAGTGAGTGAGTGAGTGAGTGAGTGAGTGAGTGAGAGAGTGAGTGAGTGAGTGAGTGAGTGAGTGAGTGAGTGAGTGAGTGAGTGAGTGAGTGAGTGAGTGAGTGAGTGAGTGAGTGAGTGAGTGAGTGAGTGAGTGAGTGAGTGAGTGAGAGAGTGAGAGAGAGAGAGAGAGTGAGTGAGTGAGTGAGTGAGTGAGTGAGTGAGTGAGTGAGTGAGTGAGTGAGTGAGTGAGTGAGAGAGTGAGAGAGAGAGTGAGTGAGTGAGTGAGTGAGTGAGTGAGTGAGTGAGTGAGTGAGTGAGTGAGTGAGTGAGTGAGTGAGTGAGTGAGTGAGAGAGTGAGTGAGTGAGTGAGAGAGTGAGAGAGTGAGAGAGAGAGTGAGAGTGAGTGAGTGAGTGAGTGAGTGAGTGAGTGAGTGAGCGAGCGAGCGAGGGAGTGAGCAAGCAAGCAAGCAGGAGAGTTGGTGGTTGAGAGGGTGAGTAAGTAAAAGAGAAAGTAAATAAGATGGTTATGTGGGTAGATAGGTACAAAGGAAAGAAGGCAAGTAAGGGATAGAGAAGATGGTTAAAAATCGGATCGGAAAGAAAGGGAAAAAAATGTCAGCAGATTGATATGTTAGTGAACCAGTGGAAATATCAAGTGACATTAAAGAGAAAAAAAGTGGGTTTCAGTCTTGAGAGCTAATGATATCCTCCTCTTCTTTCTACTGCACAGAGCGCACAGACAGGGACACCTACAGGTCCGACTCCTGGCAATCACTGGTGGTGGAGCCTTGAGGCTGGCGCTGGCTGCCAGGCTGCAGTTCCTCAGAGCTGGAGCTGCAGTCCAAGTACTGGCCATGCGCAAATCCAATGGTGGAGTGGGGACGGGGGCGATCGGGAAACTGTTGGTGCTGTTTCTGCAACAAAAAGAGAGCAGAAAATAATGACCATTCTGTCTGTCCAAAACAGGGAATTCATGCTTGTGTGTAAAATACTTCTTTAGACCCCAAGAGCAAGATGTATGATCATGTTGAAACTCCTCTGTAAGATGGTCAGGATGTCAAAAAATGTTACCATGCTCTCATGTCATTCATACAATCATCACAGCAGTTATCAAAAATCCACCCATACTGTCATGGAGAAACCCCCCTCTCCAAAATGCTGTCTGCAGCATCCATTAGCAAGCAGTGCAGCCAAAATGCCTGAGAAAGTATTATCAGTATGCAGTGGTCATCACTTGTTGTTCTACTGAATACCATTAGGGAAGGTTTGAGAATCCTGCACTAAGTTCTTCTGAGAAAATGTCAAGGGATGAATTTAAACCCTGCTGTCCACTAACAGGTGTCCACAGATGGTGGCGATTGCACCACACTAGCTACTGCACCAAAGGTAAAAATAAAAGGACTAAATAAAATGCAAAATCCAGCGGTCTGCACTCACCCTTGGGAAGGCGTAGGTGTCATCCTCTATGATGACCTCACCACTGGAGGCAGGAGGCACCACAGTGGCAGAGCGCTGTCCATCAGGAGGCACGCCTGGCAGCAGTCCTTGCTCATTGGGAGCAGAACCTCTCCGTCTGTCCCAGATGCTGGGTCCTTCACTCAGCCCATTGAACTTGGCAGTCAGGGCACCCACCTTTCCTGCCGCTGGAGTTGGGCCTTCAGCTTTGTCGTTGTTCCAAGCTGGTCCATCTGGCCGGTCCATGCCCTTGGTCCCTGTCTGGTCCTTGAGGTCAAACTTGGTCCCAGCAGCCAGACTCCTCCCCGGCTGTCCTGGTCTGAACATCTCGAGTCCTCTGGCCCCAGGTCCAAAGCCTTGTTTCCCAGTCCCTACTGTGTCCTCATCCTCTTCACGAGGGGAGGGCAGAATGGGGACACCAAAGCTGCCACCCGTCAGCTCCAGGGTGGAGTTGTCTGAGGAGCTCTCATTGGAGGGGAAGGGGGACGGAGCGCCTAGACGGCGAGCAACAGTCAGCTGGATGTAGCCAGGCTTGGGTCCCGCATACTGCATGGCCTGTCGCAAGCGTTCCATGGCCTCCACATTGGGTGCCTCTACCAGGGGAATGCCATTCACCTCCAGCAGCTGGTCATTGACCAACAGACGCCCATCCTGTCAAGTGCAGTTGGTGCTTCATTAGATAATGCATAATGGTTTGTACTAATACGCCACCCTAGATGCCTTTCCCATACTGCCCCTTGCAACTCATGTCCCTATTGTGATACTGAATCTGCAAGAGCACACTCATAGACAGAGCAAGGAATCCCTCTTGATTTTAAATTTTGGTGAATATGGTTTGATGGTATTTATATGCACAGCAGCAGAAAACTTCAACAAGGGGCATGTTCTATAAACAAAACCTGTTTGCCAGATGACTTCACACATGTTTTCTTCAAAACAAAAGTTACAATGGTACAGGTTTTCAATGAATATAACATTTGAGATAACTATCACATTTTCATGATTCTTGCACCACTGGAAAACCTCTCACTTTTTGGAGTCTATAAAAAAATTTAAAATCCTTAAGTGGCAAAGGTAACAAGCGAGTGATTTTGCTGTGCAGTATCAAGCACTTCAGAATCCCTTCCATTGACGGGCCACTCTAGTGGACTTGTCTGAGTAGGGGTGTGGACCCCGCTCCGCTGCCAGGCCACGGCATCTGATTGGCTGCGCTTTTACATAGGCATTTACGCTTGAAACAGACCCAAATCCTCTTGACGACTGTTGCAATTATGATATTTGTCCTAACCCAATTCTTGATGACTGTTGCAATTATGATATTTGTCCTAACCCAATTCTTGATGACTGTTGCAATTATGATATTTGTCCTAACCCAATTCTTGATGACTTGCAATTATGATATTTGTCCTAACCCAATTCAGCTGAAAGCACCCTGTGTACACCACTTTGTCAATTATTGACACTTTATTATCATTCTGTGGGGAGAATAATTGTCCAAGATTGCGTACATGAGCTAGCAAGCATGTGATAACATTTGATTGTCATTCTGTGTGGGAGTCACTGCGAATTAAACAACAAACACTGCACCCCTTTCCTCGGACGAGTCCACTGGTGTGGCCCATCAGTGGGGGGGGATTCCATCACTTCATCCCTACCTTGGAAGCAGCACCTCCATGCATGATGGACTTGACGAAGATCCCCAGGTCTCGGGCCCCTTGCTCTGAAGCGATGGTCTTGCCTTTGACACTGACACCCAGCCCAGCTGAGCCCGTGTCATTGAGAGGAATATCCAGCATGTGGACATCCTTGCTTCTTGGCAGCGTCAGTGTGCCGTCATCACCGGCCTGCTCTGGCTGCTGAGAGACACGAGAGGGGAGAGCAGCCCCCACGTCAGCCACCGTGTCCTGGAAGCCACAAGTACAGCATGCACACACCGAACACCAAGCAGGCAACGGGCCACAACATCAACAGCTGTACAACTGGTACAACACCCACAGCACTGCTTCCGACAGCAGACAATGACATCAACAACACCAATGATACTGCTATTGAGAGAGGCCACAATATCATTAGCACTACCACCAACACAACACCTACAGAACTTCTACTGACAGCAGCCCATAACACCTGAAGTAGTGCTAGTAACAGCAGGACATAGCATCAATAGCTATACTACAAATTCAACACTCACAGCACTGCTGCTGCCGGTGGACCACAACACCCACAGAACTGCTCATGGCATCATCCCCTGCAGTAATTCACATCCCATAGTTACAGTAGGACAACAGCTACTGCACAACTACTAGCAGCACCCACAGCAGTGCTACTGACAGCAGGCCACAGTCGGCACTGCTCAGTTCATGACAGCATCCCCAGCACTGCTACACACTAAATAGCATTGCTACTGGCAGCAAGCCACAACAATCAAGGCACCGCTACTGACAGCAGGCCTTGGAAAGCATAGCTCTGCTCAGGAAAGCATTTCCAGCACTGCTACACACTCCACAGCATTGCTACTGGCAGCAGGCCTCAACAACAATAGCACTGCTACAGCGTTCCAAATCCTTGATAATGACAGTGCACGCTACTATGAGTAGTGCTACTGCAACTGTACACCTTTCTGAGAGATAGTCTGTTGTTTGCAACTGCAGCAAAGACACCAGTAACAGGGAAAATGAAGCTATGGAAAACAACAAAGACATGTTTTATACTGCTAATGACAACAGCACCAGAGAGACAGACATCCTAAACAGCGCAACTTCAAAGAGTAATGCAGCCACTACAGAAACCCTCACTTTCTCATGCCATCTTGAGGGTGAAGCAACAGGTCAATCAACCCAAAAAGCGCAACATGTCCCATTGAGCCTTTCTCTGCCCTTCGCTGTCATTCCCATACAAAGCTGTCAGCTAAGCCTCAGCCGCCCCCTTTCATGTTTTCTTCCTCATCCCCATTGTTGTCAATGCAATGGTCAAGTGGAGTGATGACCTTGGATGTGATCTGCCTGATGTTGTCCACATGGTCACTAGATTTATAACAATAATTATGAAAACTGAAGAGGCAGCCCACATTTGGCTGGGTGGCAAAGGTGAAAAGGGAAAAGCGGCTAGAGTGGAGAGTTACCTTACAGGACATTATGCTCTAGACACGAACATCTGGTTGGACTACTACAGGAGGTTCTTCAAGCACCACCGTCACTGAATCTACCTGCAGAGGGGCAACTACATGGACTCCTACAATCTTGCTGAATCTTGAGCATGGATCAGCAGGTCCACCAAGGCCGACTTAACACTAGCATCTGGTAGGACTTCTGTATGAAGTCCTGAGAGCAGCACAGCCACAGGTTCCAAATGATGAGAGAGTGCCAAGCCGAACTGCCATGATCTAGCCTCTACAGGCATCAAGCTCAAGTCAGCAAAAGTATCGGGCCGTTGCAGTGCTATGGTATAGCGAGTTTCCTTACTACCTGAGGCAGGCAAGCCTATGATGAGATGGACGTGTCACACAGCGACCCATTTCCACAACGCATGCTTTGTCATGCAGCACATCCAGAGACACAGGGAGTGAGGATCACAGGAAGGTGAGCAACGAAGCATGCATCCGCATTCAAAGGAATGCAATGACGAAACCAAGAAAAGAGGGCATTTTCTTCCAGAAAAAGAAAACATTCCAGAAAGAAACCAGTGGGAAAAAAATGGCAACAATGAAAGACAAATGCAAAGTATTCAGTTGTGATGAAGTAAAAACCACAATAAACCATACACACTGACATGTGTGTGAAAACTTTAAAAAAACGAAAGCTTAAAGAGCAAGATCATAATCCAAAAATTCACAAATTGGGAACATTATGACAGTTTCAGGAAACATGTCTGCATTACTAATTTCAACACCATCGACTGCAAATTAAACCCCGACATTAAGTACAAAAATCAAAACAAAATAAAGCGTCTCAGAACATATACATCTGAGGCATGCTGTGTCAGTGCTACTTACCAACTTGCGAGGAACTTGGAACCGTTCATCCACAGCCTCCTGGCGGGAGACCACCAGCGTGACCAGAGTTCCTTCAGGGATGTTGCGCAGCATGTCGACAACGTCGCGCTGGGGCCTTCCTGTCATCTCCTCTCCGTTCACCTGGAAAGGTCAAGTGTTGCTATTATCAAGATATTTCAATAAGCCCAGATTCTTCCCACCCCAGGGATAGAACCCCGGCACTGCATCTTGCACAACGCAGAGCTGCCAACCCACCATCATGCCAAAGAGTAGCATCCAGAGCTTTTTGGAGTAGCATTTAAGAAATAGGCGTAGCACACACGCACAAGGAAAATGGCGATGTTTGCGCAGGTGCAAAGCACTGAGCCGCCGGCGCCGGCGTGAAGCGGGGGTGGGGTGGGGTGCTGTCAAGTCGCTGAGCGCTGAGCCGCCGACGTGAAGCGGGGGGCGGGGTGTTCTACGTGACGGTCAAAAGTTCAGTTCGACGCTCAGCGCTGAACCGCCAGCGTAAAGCGGGGTGTGTGTGTGTGTGTGTGTGTGTGTGTGTGTGTGTGTGTGTGTGTCTTCGTGACGGTCAAAAGTACAGTTCCAGGCTTTGAAAAATCGTAGTTTTTCCCTGACGATCGTAGCATCGTAGCAAGCACGTCGAAATCGTAGCATGCTATGCCTAAATCGTAGCACTTGGCAGCTCTGACAACGTCCAACCCCAAAGCATGCTCGCCTATCTCTGACTGTCAAAAAGACATGGTTTCAACAAGTGAGCAGAGGCTGAGGGGCTGACCGTGTACTATTGCTTTTACCAGGTAACTTCTCCCCTACAAGTGGGGCCTCTGATCACAAAGCCGCCTGGTCAATTCTTGACTTGCACCCGGCAACAAACACAGAGACAGACAGGATCCACTGCCTGGGGCATATTCCAACCCAATGCTAGATCATACCTACAACAATGATTTTAATTGCTGGACTGTTTGTTAACACTGCAATCACACGTACTCGGCTTTGCTCCAGGATGGGAAGGGGCAATGCAAGATAAGCACCTTGCCCAGCAATGCTCTTCAAGGATCAAAGCAGCTTCAAACATTGTTCCAACTTGCTGAGAGCAATAGCAAGTGAGTGGTGGCACCCTTGTGGTATGGACCCAAAGCCACTAGTCAGACAAAAGTTGTTTTGGCAGCTCTGCTCTGAGGTGACCAAGCCATGCTCCCCAAACCACAACCATTTTTTAAGGAATTATTCCAAAGCCATCATACTCAGTCATCTTCATCCCCGAACTTTGGTTGTAAAAAATCTGGTTTTATGCCCAATAACTGACTACCAAATAGCTCCTATTTGGTGTACTCCATGAGGGAAAGGGATCTGTCAGTGGACAGATGTAATGTTTAAAAGACTGCTTAACCCTCTGCGTGCCGTCGGCGGTCATAACCGCCGACGTAGTTACCTCCCCTCACAGCCGTCGGCGGATACAGTCGACAGACGGATAGGCATGTTTGAATCTGGCGCCGTTTGCTATGAATCTTGGGATTGTGAGAGCTCTCTACGCATGGAGACTGCGCAGAAGAGCCCCACTTTCATAATAACAGGCGCCATATTTTTTCACTGCAAGTGCGCGAATTTAGATCGAATTTTGAAGTTACCGATCGAGGTAGACACGCTGCTGCGCGATTTCGACTGCGCACGCTGGCCCAGAAATGGCTGAGCTCGATCCTGATGAAGAGCGAATCTTTGAAATATTGTTCGATTCTGACTCGGAAGAAGAATTCCATGGCTTCACAGAGGAAGATTTGGTCGAGTTTGCCACAGACTGACAGTGACAGACGAAATCGAAGTTGAACCAGCCCACTCCAAGATTCCGTCTGCGTATGACCACTCATGGTTGCTGTGGCAAACTCGACCAAATCTTCCTCTGTGAAGCCATGGAATTCTTCTTCCGAGTCAGAATCGAACAATATTTCAAAGATTCGCTCTTCATCAGGATCGAGCTCAGCCATTTCTGGGCCAGCGTGTGCAATCGAAATCGCGCAGCAGCGTGTCTACTTCGATCGGTAACTTCTGAATTCGCTCTAAATTCGCGCATGGACTCTCCTCAACATGTGCCCGATGAGGTATCTAAATCGGATGCTTTTCATCTCTATTTCAACTAATAAAGTCGTTGACTTGATGGTCGACGAAACGAATCGCTACGCTGGTCAAGTGAGGGCGAAGAAAGGAAGCGATGCGGGAATTTATTCTCGAGTAAGTCAGTGGCACTCGACACGTTTTTTATTTGTGTTGTCTCAGTTTTTTTTCTTATCATATTGTACTGCATGGACATAAATTTCAGTGGGTCTATCAGAGAGAGCATTCAATTTTCCATCTTTCCTCCAAATATTTTGCCTCTATAGCAAAGAATAAAATAATTGTATATTTTAAAACAGAAGAGGGGTCTCGGTTTTTGGGCATGCCCAGAAAATAACTGGCTGCAGGGAGGAAAAACCGTGAAAAATTAATGGCGTCCAGAGGGTTAAAGATCTCCTTCAAGGTAAAGTCAACTTTGGGGGGGGGGGGTGGGGGTGTGTGTGTGAGGGAGTGGGGGGGATGGGGAACATATGAAATGGATGTTGGCAGAAAGCTACATGTGAGCTACACTCTTCCTCCATTTTCAGAGACATTATATACCAAGGAATCTTACACAAGCAATGTCACATCATTGCTTATAATAGTGACTATCAGCTGTATCTGAGGCACAAACTGCTTTCCACTTTATCCCCTGATCATTGAGCAACTTTATCAATTTTTTACCTACACCTGACGACAAACGACGACAGACAGACATACAGTAAGCAGACACACACCTCCAAGAGGCGGTCTCCGGGCTTGAGAAGACCATCGTCGATGGCGGCACCCTTGGGCAAGATGTTCTTGATGTAGATGGGACTCTTGCCTGTGGTGGGGTTGTCCCTGGATGTCACACTGAAGCCTAGCCCCGTTGGTCCTGCACACAAAGCAGCTACCTTGGTCAGGCATTGCATAGACTGGTTCACTCATAATGTCCCCCATCACCATTCTCTACCTCCTGCTGCCATTCCTGTACTGACAGCCATCACATGATTCTGGGCAGAGCTGGCTGTTGTTTATCACATGGTCACTAGATTTAAAACAATGCATTCACATACAAATGCTCCAGATTAAGACTGAATCTTCAACATCTGCTGAGGGCAGTATGGGAATGGCAGCAAAGGCACAGTTTAGTGTTTTAGAACATTATACAACAGTCTTCATGATTCGAAAGTTCATGAGCTATATCTTCTGAATTCAAATAACATCAATGGAAATTGAGTTTGGAAGTAACATCAAAGATGTTACTCGACGGGTGGGTGTCGGCCACAGTAAAAAAACACCCAGCACGCACAATTTCTCCTTTGTGGAAAACAGTGTGCCAGCGCCCTTGGCAGCAGGACACTGGTCTCATTGACTTGAGAGACACTACACACTGAGAGGCAGCCTCGACATCGGCTGAAGCGCTTTGAGTCTCACTAAGTGGGAGTATCGCGCGGTATAAGAGTGATTTAATAATAATAATAATAATAATACAGAGGGTGGGTCTTTCAGATGCTACCAGCTGCACTCCCACACAACATATTCAGCCTACCCAGCAAGAGAGTATTGGCAGGCAAGAATGAATGAATGAATGAATGAATGTACAGTCGATTAGTCTTAGCAGGCTATGTGTAAGGCCATTAATCACCACATTACTACAGCTAGTTAGAATACAATCCAATCAAGTCATGATCTCCCTAGTTATTGCGGTGGGTCAATTCTTATCCCCAACCCACAGGGGGAATGGAAGACAAGAACCAAGAAAGATTAATTTATTTGTTTAAACAAAATACTGTGCAAACTTTCTATGTTCAGCCTGTGCAATTAATTCCATTTCAGAAGATTTTTTTCTTTTGAACTTTTACAGCAGGCACAATGAATGACTTTCTTGCCTCACTCCAGTTTTATCACATGTGTCATTATAATATTAACCATTTTTAATTTTTACATTATGCATACTGAAGAGTGAAACATGTGACTGATACTTCTTATTTAAGTATATATTTTCAATTCTAGATGTTTTCAATTAAATTTTGTTTACACATCCTCATTGTGTGATTTTATTGTTCAGTGTATGTTTATATTCTGAGAGTGTACAAATAATGTCCTGCTCTGTGGAATATATAATGCGGTATGCATATCTATCTGTCTATCTGTCCCTCCTTACATCCAACTGTTCCTTCAAAGTTCATGTTCTGTCAGTTTTCCACTGAATTCCTAAGTCTTAGTGCTTAAATGACTTCATCATTTCATCAAAACAACTAATAAATGAATCAGCCATGTCCCCAAATAGCCTGAGCTGTGACTATTGTCCACTTGTGGACTACGGAGGACTGATGATAAGGAGTAGATGGGAAAAGGGAGACAACTACAGCCTCCCAGTCCTAGCAATGAAACAGTCTCAGTAAAGCAAAGTAAGTGCACTGAGTTTACAGTTTTGAGGTGTTGTCATCGCTGTGCGGTCTAAATAAATCTATTCAACCAAGGGAACTACCCTTCTTAAAAAAATGCACAATGAAAAGCATTTTCCAGACATGTTTACATATTAATCTAATACTATCCTGATGACCCCCGTAGCCCTCTCCCGTGAAGCTACTGGAGTGGGCCCTGAAAGCCCAGCAGCCAGATATAGCAGCTGATGAGGGGGGCATCGAGCACTATGGCTGTATGTTACACTATGTTTGTAAACACACATACTATCTACCTGTATGTTTCACTTCCATGATCATTTCATCCAGTGCTCTGGCACTGTTGCATATGCAGGCTAGCTGCCAGGAAATGCATGGCTACTGCCTAGCCCGGCTTGCAAGTCAAGTTGGTTTCTGTTCTGTTGAGAACTTTTTCCTTTCTAATGTGATGTCTAAGAGCAAGGTTTGGCTGGAGCCATTCAATACCCTCCCCATCAGCTAGAAGCCCTGGCTGCTGGGCTTTTGGGGTCAGATGTCTGTGTTTTGTGATTGAACATCATGAACATCAAGAACACACTTACACCTTTCACTCAAAAGCATTCCCAAGTCCCTCCTGCAAGAAGGTCCTTCTACAATTTTTCTCCCCAAAACTATACTTCTCTCTCTCTCTCTCTCTCTCTACTCTCTCTCTCTACTCTCTCTCTCTCTCTCTCTCTCTCTCTCTCTCTCTCTCTCTCTCTCTCTCTCTCTCTCTCTCTCTCTCTCTCTCTCTCTCTCTCTCTCTCTGTCTGACAGTCATTATTTCATTAACATTTTTTTTGCATTTTTATCAAACAACACCTGTACTGCACATTGTGAGTTTCATCAAGAGAATTGCTGAGCAGTCATCTCAATCTGGTCTTGGATTTCAGCTTACCCTTCTTGAGCTGTATATCGATCTTCTTGCCAATCTTGCGGGTGTTGGTGAGGGTGTTGATGGGGGCCACATCTTTGCCCTTGCCAAAGGAGGAGAGGGCTGTGGAGGGGTGCCGCGCAGGCACCGCAGGAGGGGTCTTCTTGGAGGGAGAGGGGGGCTGAGTGGGAGATGAGGAAGCGGGAGAGGGAGGGCTGTTCGTCTGCTGATCCTGGGAATTCTCTTCCATTCGTCCTGTTGAAAGGAAAGAATGGGTCCATGACATTTGCATAATTTAACATCCAGGTGTGCCTTTGAGTTTATATTTAATGTATTGGTGAAGCAGTGAGGTCATGTATTTGCTTCTTTGTGTATGTTTGCGATGAAGAGGTTGTCAGGTCATTGGACATGTCAGCTGATCCACTACTTATTTCAAGGATAAATCTTTCCATTCCATCTTAACTGTTAGAAAAGAAAAGATTTACAAATGACACTCACGTTTTACAATACAGCTATCACATGGTATTTGTGTAAAAAATTGTTAAATACAGAACTTATCTAAATGACATGCCATCATCATCCATGTCATTATTTGATGTTGTCTACTACTACAAACATCCCATGCCATCATACTCTGCCCCTTGCTATCATTCCCATTCCACCCCTTAGCCACCAGCAAAAGAACAAGCTCCACCAAGTTTCCCATTTGAACTCACTGTTCTAAATGAACTTTGCATAAAGATCTTATGGCAGATCTCCTGCACAAAGCACACATGATCATGAAACTTAGGATGAAGCTGTCAAGAAGAGCTCATCCCTTCACTGGTGACTAGCGGTGGTATGGGCATGGCACCAAGGGGCGCAGCATGGCAGTAAAGGTCAAGATGCTCTTTTTTTATATGGCAACTTTTCCACCCATTGATGGATGCTCAAACCGCACACATTTACCCCCTGGTCATCGGGCTACCTATTTTTATCATTCCATCAACATCTCAACTCCCTGGGGAGCATGCAACCAGGCTGCAGATGAACATGCCTACATTATCTTTTACAATTTTCCAACTCAGCCCTCACAGGTACTCATTTTACTCCTGGGTGGAGAGAAGCACCTTGCTCAAGGATGCAACTCTAGAATCCGCGGTTTCGAACCCAGCACCTGCTAGCTGCAAGCAACTGCAGGTTCAGAGCGCTAATCACTTTGCCACAGAGCTCCCCACAGTAAAGCCAGTTTTATTTGAACAACAGTTATGCCCGTGCCCGCTTTGCTGCAGCGGCAATCTCCTCTCACCAATCAGAACACACCTTCATTCTAGTTTTTAGTCCTGATTAGTTAGATAAGATTGCTACTACATCTAAGTAGGTGCAAGCATTGCTCAATGAAAACATGCCTTCAGGGACACAATACAGTGAAAAGTCTGATTTTGCAGCAACTACAACTGACACTGCTGCTGCAGGCACAGTTCCTTACCTGGGTGCCCAGCAGGCAGGGTGAGGGGGGATGGCTTGAGTGGGAGGGAGCGTCGAGGCTTGGGAAGCACTTTGGGGGAGTGCAGGGAGTGGGGGTGGGGGGAGGGGGAGGTGTGGACCACTCGGAGACAAATCTCTTGGGTCTTCATGGCTCCTCGGAAAATCTCCTGAGCTCTGTATACACAGCACAGCATTATATCTCGGCAACAAATTCAAGCATGACAGCAACATGGGAAACTTGGAAAATGAGCATACAGCCATGAGGGAGGGAGGGAGGAAGGGAGGGAGGGAGGGAGTGGGTGGGGGGTTTGGATGGATAGATGGACAGACAGACAGACAGACAGACAGACAGACAGACAGACAGACAGACAGACAGACAGACACACACATACACACACACACACACACACACACACAGACAGACAGACAGACACACACACACACACACACACACAGACAGACAGACACAGACACGGGCGGAGGGACGGAGAGACAGACAGACAGACAAGACAGACAGACAGAGACAGACAGACAGACAGACAGACAGACAGACAAAAGGAGGAATGGCAGACAAAAATACAGACCAATAATTGATACTACAAACATGATGGACGTAGTCACACAGAACCATCCATACATATGACACGCTGATGCACAGTATATGCAAACAAACATGTGTATACATATGTTCACTCACTCGCTGGCGTGCATGCACACACATGCACACACACACATTCACACATGCATGCACACTAATACACACACACACATTTACACATGCATGCACACTAATACACACGCACACATTTACACATGCATGCACACTAATACACTCTCTCTCTCTCTCTCTCTCTCTCTCTCTCTCTCTCTCTCTCTCTCTCTCTCTCTCTCTCTCTCTCTCTCTCTCTCTCTCTCTCTCTCTCTTTCAAATGCATGTAAAACTCCCCATATGGACTCACCTTCAGATTCATTTCAGGGTGATATAAAGATCTGAGCATATCTACTCTATTTCACTTTTACTTGGAAGTTTTTACTTTGTGTTAAGATTCTTGTGCAATCCAGATGTGTTTTGAAGTTTTCAAAGGCTGCCATGTTTTGTGATGGCTTTGTCAGGTTTTCAAGGTTTTCATACACAAGTGGATAAAACCAATAAATACATCTCAACTTTTGATATCATTTGTTTCAGTAGGAATTTGAACAAGGTTTTCAGAAGATGTGATAAATATTATTAATACCTTATTGATACCATTCTGATTTTTTTCAGTCAAATTTTTGTTTTGTGCCGACACAGCAGACGATGTTTCAAACAGATGATCCATGTATGTTCACAACTTGGTTTTTCAAAACACAGTCCTGACAACCAACCAACCAACCAACCATCTAATCTTTATTAACATCTCCTGGCATCAAGCAGCCTCTTCTGACCAATAACTCAGCTGAGATCCTTTCTAGAAGAGTGTCAGGTAGTCAGGGCCAAAACACTTGAAAATGGGAGCTCTTCCTCTGAAGACCATCTGATCTCTTGCTACTAGGGGAGTTTCTTGTTTCTTTTAAATCCTTTTTCTATCCCCCCCCCCCCCCTGCTACATCCATGCACATCCACACACACATGCACACGCTGAGGAGTGGGGGCCCACCTGCTGAAGCTGACGTCCACCAGGCTGTCGCCATTGATCTCCACAATGCGGTCCTCCTGCTGGAGGCGGCCATCGCGGTGGATGCGGCCCCCCTCCTCCACCCCCTGCACTATCAGCCCCAAGTCTCGCCCATTCTCATCATAGTCCGGTATGACGTGGATACCTAGCGGCCCTCCATCATTGTGTAGGCAGATGAGCTCGCTTTCGTCCCTGCAAGACAGCCAGGCCAGGCGTGTGTGTGGGGAGTGGGATGTGCAGTGTGGCACAGACCTTGTGGGTGGTAAGAATGTCTCACTACCACACAAGGACCAGGGCTTGCTTATGGTGCTACTTTTTCATGAACATGGGTGGAGGCGATTCAATGCTTTTTGTGTACAAGCGTAATGTGAAATAATGACTGTCAATATGTTTTCGATGTCAGCAATGTCATTAGTGTTATCGATATCATCAGCATTATTAATAGCATTAACTTCAAAGTTGTTACTGTTACTGTTATTATTACTATTTTTATTGCTACTACTCAGACAACAAAACAGAGTGCTAAACTTCTTCATTGCCATACATTTTTGAAGGTGATGATGTGCCATGTTCAAAATGATGCCACTTTGGCTGAATGCTAACTTGACTGTGCCATCTTAGGGTTGGATTTAATTTTGTCAATGTGCCATCAGGAAAGCTTGACACTTGCACATAATTTATAATTCTGGAATCTATTCCTTGTGCAGCACAAAAAAATCATTGAGTGTTTCCATTTAAGTGAAGAGGCAGATAAGTGTTACATTCATTGTCGAGAGATTTTTCAAATATGATTTTTTTTTTCTTTTTTTTTTAAATTTACAGAAAGCATGACCTGAAAGCACAAATATTGAAGCTTTTCAAATGAGTAGGACAGCATCAGAAATCAGTGTGTGGTGAATGGTTTTAAACTTGTTAAACACTAAGTACAAGCAAACACTACGACATGAACATGTCATATTTTGATTTTCACTTGGTGGAGATCTATTCAAAATATCAAACTATGATTCCTTCCCTTGACAAGTCAGTTTCGTGCCAGTAGGCTCCTGAGGTAGTGTCGTTTCTTCACAGACTACTTCCATTTCATTAACTACAGTGCTGTTCATTTCATCCAAGACAAGCATGCAGACAAACTGGTCTAGTTTCATCCTAGTATTCAACATTGAAATTCAAGAGCTGCAACACATTTTCCATCTGCTGGTATCATCACACTGGACCATATTCATCCTTGGCTGTGGTGGCTCCAACACTGCAGTACAAGTTGGGTCTCATCCAAGGCTACGGTTATGACAGCGCATGCCAGACTAGTTGCATCCTACCTCAGGCGATGATAAGAGTGCATACAATGCTGGTCTTTCTTCATTTTTCATACCTATCTGCCATGCTAGTCTTGTTTCATCCCAGTCTGCCACTCTAGTCTAGTGTCATTCCTGTTGGTAAAGACCATGGATGAATCCCAGCCACTTGCACTGCCCATGCCAGACTAGTCTGGTATCCTGGTGTCACTAACCTGTAATGGGGTTCCAAGTTGTCCTTGCCATCTCCTCCAATAGGGCCTTTCCTCTCCTCTCCTCCCACCTGTGGCAAAGCAAAACAGAGCCTTGACCCGAGGTTGCAGGCAGGCACAGCCAGGTCATGGCTCCAAAAAATGGGAAAGGGGGATGAGAAGAGGAAGAAAGGGGAAGAAACAGGAGGAGGTGGGGGAAGAGGAGCAGGAGGACTAGAGAAGTGGAAAAGGAGAATGAGGATAAGGAAAAGGAAGATGAGAAGGAGGAAGGGGAATTTCCGAATAGGAGAACAAGGAGATGAAAGTAGGTGAAAGACAAGGATAAGAAAGAGTAAGAGGAGGAAGAGGAGTAGTTATGGAGTGGGAACAGTTGGAGCAGGAGCAGGTGCACAGGCAGAAACAAAAGGAAAGCAGAAGGAAGAGGAGGACCAGAAGGAGAAGGAGCAAGAGAAGGAGAAGGAGCAAGAGAAGAACAAGAAGGGCAAAGCCCATACGACTCACATGCTTGACCTTTACATGACCTTGACCTTCAGGTGACCCTCAAGGTCAAGGTCAAACAACTACACCTAGCAATGACATCATACACTAAGAAATGCTTTACACATTTTTCCTACCAAAATACCTGTGGCCTTGACCCAAGGTCAAGGTCATCCAAGGTCATGCAACACAAAGCTGTTAATTCAAGACATAGAAAGCACAATGGTGCTTATTGGCACTTTCTACCATGAGATATGGTCACTTTTAGTGGTTCACTACCCCATTTTGGTCACATTTCATAAGGGTCAAAGTGACCTTGACCTTGATGATATTTGACCAAATGTGTCTCATGATGAAAGTATAACATGTGCCCCACATAATTATTAAGCTTGAAACAGTTATCTTCCATAGTTCAGGGTCAAGGTCACTTCAAAATATGTATACAATCCAACTTTGAAGAGCTCCTGTGACCTTGACCTTGAAGCAAGGTATGCCAAACTGGTATCAAAAGATAGGACTTACTTTGCCCTGTATACCATATATAGGTGAGGTATCCAATCTCAAAAACTTCAGAGAAAATTGAGAAAATGTGAAAAATTGCTGTTTTTTAGACAACATTTATGGCCCCTGCGACCTTGACCTTGAAGCAAGGTTAAGTCACTATGTGTATTTTTTGAGGTCTTGTCATCATACACCATCATGCCACATTTGGTATTGATAGACTTAATAGTCTCCGAGAAAATTCCAACGTTAAAGTTTTCGGACGCCCGGACGGACGAAACGGGTGAGTACATAGACTCACTTTTGCTTCGCATGTGAGTCAAAAAGGAGCAGGAAGACAAGTAGGAACACAAAGAACATGGGAACTCAAGGAAGAGGGAGAGGGGAAAGCAGGAGGCGCAGAAGAAGCTGGGAGGGGGAGAAGGAGGGAGTAGGGAGCAAGGAGGAGAAGGAAGAGGAAGACCTACCAGACTAGAATGGGCTTCCTGCTGATTCTGTGCCTCCAGCCAGCGGTAGGTGTTGGAGCTGGTCAGTGACTGTCGAAGAGAGCTGCGCTGGAACCAGTTGAGGAGTGGCTTGGTTTTGTCTCCGTGACGGGACAACTCCACCTCGGAGTCACTCTCTGATCTTGGCTCGTCGCTCTCCTGCAGCCACAAAGTTGTTCACATGCTCAGATATAGATCAGCTAATTTCCTCTTCTACTTACTGAACCATCAACACATGTAAGTCAGCGACAACCTAATGACCCGGTAGTGCTTTCATGAAGTAGAAGCCATGACACTACTAAAGGTGCTCCATCCCCTTTTCATCAGCTGCAACACCCGGCTGCTTGGCTTCTGGGCCTACAGAATGGAAGCTATCACACACAATCAACATCAAAGCTAAGACTGTTGTCTACTGATCTTTCTGTATACGCGCCTACCCTGGCAGTTGTGACCTACGCTTTGGGGTCATGACTGGGCCCATTTCACTAGAGACTTCACTAGCCCAGTTGACATCACGTGATGGAAGGTTTTCGTCCCATATGCAAATGGAGGTCACACGAGAGGCTTGTGGGATAGCCGATCTTATCCCTGACATACGCCGTTAAAGTAGTTCTAAGACTATTTCGCACAAAACTCTTAACTTACTCTTGTTGAGGCAATAAACAAGCGTTCATTTGATAAAATAAAATGTTTGTGTTGAAATGGAAACAAGTGTTGACATCTGAATGATATCTGTAAAAAGTGGAGAGAAAAATAGTATCAGAATGAACTATTTTTGGCGCAATGCTGTAATGCGAAGGGTCAAGTCTATTACGCATTCATTGCGAACTGCATCAGAGTCATTACTGACTTGGGTTCACAGAATGGACTGAGCCAAGCCCGCTAGTTGCGACATATGCTGCAAGTTATGAAGGGGGAAGGCGTGAAATGAGCTTTCTAAAAACGACCCCCCAAAATCTACATTAACATTTTCTTAAATCAATGACGTGGATATGTTCTTTGATCAATTGTGAGTAATTCTGGTATAGTATTGCTGCACTTTGTTGGATAGTTACAGGGGCATGTGCACCAGAAAAGGGGTAGGTGTCTCGTTCTTGAAATGTAGGTTTTTTTTTTGGCAGTGCCGACAGGCCTAACAGTCCCGATTATTGTGCTACAGTAAGAGTTTAAAAAAAAGTCTTTCAATGCCAAGATTTGAGTTCTGAACTGGTGTGACCACACAATATGATTTCAAAGGACTGGTTAGTCAGCTTGCCAAAATGACCAAATAAACGACGAGATGGAGATGTCCAAAATATCCATCTTTCCATTTGGGGGATCACATACTACCACTGTGAAGAGTTTCACACAACAGATCCAAATAGTGAATAGTTTTCTGAGTAAACAGGAAAGTCTGCAGACACATCCTTGGACAAGGTCCAGCACGATGAGTCATCATTAGCTACCAGATTCAGTCTTTCTCATTATGAAATTATTGAAGGTGCACTATCAGATTAAAAACCTGTCAACATTTCAAACGAAACTCCCAAACATACACTACCTAGTCAATAAAGTATCATTTATTCCCTTTATCACTCTTCAGCTATTAGCAGGATATCAACCCATCTTTGTCTTGGTGTCACTTTTAAAGTTCTTTGACCATCTCTTTTTGAAGAGTTATCTCCCTCTACTGGGTAACATAGCAGTCTTTCCTAGATGATTATGATTTTCATTGAAAGCTTTTAGACCCAAATGTTCGTGCAAGTCTGAGAATAGTTTTGAGCATCATCAGCACTTGCTGCTAGTCAATCGCTTTGATAGCTTCTATTGAGGTATTGACTCTCCCCGACATATGTAGCTCGGAGGAGCCACACTGATAGGTTTGCTGATCTAATTACAGCACTCTCCAAAAACCAAAAAAGAACCCCAATCTCTAGATACTGCATCCCTCTTTCCTTCTCACAGAATCCTGTCTGCTTACTTCCACAGACTCTCGGCGCCGAGCTGGAGGAGGTGGTTCCCCGTTTGGAGGCTGCCCATTGGGAAGAGATCCGTTGATCAAGTTGAGTGCCGGCTCACTGCCTCTCCGTACTCTCAGACTAGAGGCTGAGGAGACAGGCAAAGCCAATCAGCAATTTCTATAGGACACAATGCAAGTTTAACATATCGTGCCCCATCACGCTACATTCCGCCCTGGCCAACATTTCCACACCACTCCTTTCTGCCTAGTCAAGGCAAGCAATGGCTTTCCCGTTGTCCGACTCAAACTTCCTGTACTGCAGTTAGTGACTGTGTCAGGAAAACCAGGCAGTTTGGTCCCAAGGTCACCACGACCACATTCAGATCACGGAGTCTAAAGGGGGAAAGGCAAGAAGGAGACGCTGGGTTTAGCCGACAGCTGGGTCAGAATGGGACTGACTGAAAGAGGCTAAGAAGGGTGGCATGGGATACAATGTATTACACATCAATCATTGCAAATCAAATAATGCAACAGCAAAAAATGAGATTTTGATATGCAAGGATGACATTTGGTAATGCATTTTTCTCATTTCATACAACAAAATGATAAATTTCTCTATAGTTTTGCACATATAGTTTTGCATTTGTAAACTGGCAACACATGTGACAAAGACTGCTATTCCTGCATAAATCTCCAAAGTTGTAGTGCTGAGCTTGGGAGGAGTGATGCAAACTTCTGTCATAAGTTTAAATGATGTTGGGTAAACAGGACATCTTGTTGTTCTCACTCAAAAAAGTTTACTAGTGGGGGAGGTGCACAGAGAATGACACACCTACAAACGTTCACTGATATGCACTGTTTAGGAACAGCATAGTTGACACACTTGAACATGACACAATGGCATTCTGAGTCCAATGCATGGCTGGACAGGGAGCTGGTGAAGTGGTCAGAGAGATGTTAGACCTATGGGGCAGACAATTCAACAGTGTGTGCCGACATTTTGGAGACACTGGAGTCACCATTGTCAATGACAACACTCAAGCAAGGACCCTAGCACTGACCAACAGGCAAGTCCAACGTCGTCACCACCACGTCTGTCTTGCCCATGCCATTGAGGTGCGGGGGGCTGGAGGGTGCATGGGGGGGCAGGCTGGCGGAGGTGGAGGTGTCTGAGTGGAACATCTCTGGAGAGGCAGTGCCAGTAGAACTAGCGCTGGCGCCATCGCCGCCATTGTGGGGCAGCAAACCTCGCCCATGCTCCTCAAACTCCGCGATCAACTGCAGCAAAGAAGGAGAGAATGAATGAGTGAACAATGAATGAGTGAACAAAATGATTCAACAGATGAATAAAGAAATGATAAAAGAATCAATAAGCGAAAGAATGCTAATTAAATATATACATCATTATTTACCATTTCAGACTAAATGGTCATTGGAATACATTAGCATATCCAACACATACAACAAATTATATGAGTTCTATGCAAGGTCTAGACAAAGCATGGGAAAACATCAAACAAAAGAAAGAAAAAAAAGCTTGAAAAGAAATCTTGTGGGAGACAATGAGACAGAAAAGATTGCATGGAAAAGTTGCAGAGAAAAACTGAAGAAGAGACAAGTAATGCAAATGAATTTGCATCAAGGGAGCAAGAAAAAACTCAAATAAATAAAAACAAGAAGGGCAAAGCCCATATGACTCACATGCTTGACCTTGACCTTTACATGACCTTGACCTTCAGATGACCTTCAAGGTCAAACAACTAAACCTAGCAATGACATCATACACTAAGAACTGCTTTACACATTTTTTTCTACTAAAATACATGTGACCTTGACCCAAGGTCAAGGTCATCCAAGGTCATGCAACACAAATCTGTTAATTCAAGACATAGGAAGCACAATGGTGCTTATTGGCACTTTCTACCATGATATATGGTTACTTTTAGTGGTTCACTACCCCATTTTGGTCACATTTCATAAGGGTCAAAGTGACCTTGACCTTGATGATATGTGGCCAAATGTGTCTCATGATGAAAGTATAACATGTGCCCCACACAAGTTTGAAACAGTTATCTTCCATAGTTCAGGGTCAAGGTCACTTCAAAATATGTATACAATCCAACTTTGAAGAGCTCCCGTGACCTTGACCTTGAAGCAAGGTCACGTCACTATGTATGTTTTTGTATGCCTTGTCATCCTACACCATCATGCCAAATTGGGTGTTGATAGACTTAATAGTCTCCGAGAAAAATCCAACATTAAAGTTGTTTACGGATGACAGGACGCCCGGACGCGTAAGGGTCAAAGTGACCTTGACCTTAATGATATGTGGCCAAATGTGTCTCATGTGGCCAAATGTGTCTCATGATGAAAGTATAACATGTGCCCCACATAATTATAAAGTTTGAAACAGTTGTCTTCCATAGTTCAGGGTCAAGGTCACTTCAAAATATGTATACAATCCAACTTTGAAGAGCTCCTGTGACCTTGACCTTGAAGCAAGGTCAAGTCACTGTGTATGTTTTTGTACGCCTTGTCATCCTACACCATCATGCCAAATTGGGTGCTGATAGACTTAACATTCTCCGAGAAAAATCCAACGTTATAGTTGTTTATGGATAACAGGACGCCCGGAGGCCCGGAGGCCCGGACGGACGACACGGGTGAAATAGTATGAAAGTATAACATGTGTACTACAATGTTATGAAGTTTGGAAGAGTTATCTTTCATAGTTCAGGGTCAAGGTCACTTCAAAATATGTATACAATCCAACTTTAAAGAGCTCCTGTGACCTTGACCTTGAAGCAAGGTCAATCAAACTGGTATCAAAAGATAGGGATTACTTTGCCCTATACACCATATATAGGTCAGGTATCCAATCTAAAAAACTTCAGAGAAAATTGGGAAAATGTGAAAAATGGCTGTTTTTAGACAACATTTACGGCCCCTGCGACCTTGACCTTGTAAGCAAGCCAAGGTCAAGTCACTGTGTATGTCTTTTGACGCCTTGTTATCATACACCATCATGCCAAATTGGGTGTTGATAGACTTAATAGTCTCTGAGAAAAATCCAACGTTAAAGTTTTTCACGGACGTCCGGACGGATGAAATGGGTGAGTACCGTAAAAGTTGGCCTACAAGGCACACCTGGTTATAAGCCACACCCCCCGTTTTTAAAGAAAAATACAGAAAAATCCATATATTAGCCGCACTGGCATACAAGCTGCATGAAAACCGAACATGTCTAAGGCAAAACAAAGTCGCCGCAAACCACTGAGAAAAGCATCAAAAGCGAACAGAAACATCAAAACAGAAAGGATTTTCAATCGTCATCTTTTATTTCACAAAATTTGTCAGCATATACATATGTACATTAAACTAAAATCGTGTTAAAATACCGGCAAATATTTCTTCATTATCAGTTAAGACTATACAGTTGAATACCGGTAAATGGGCTGCTACCACGCAGTGTCATGGAGAAAGTATGCAGACAAAAACATCTCATTGAGACCAGACTATACAGGGAAAAGTTAGATCGCAGTTCAGCTGCACAAATAAATCTTCTGTGAAGAAACGGTGATACTACCGAAACGCATACAATCAAAAGTTTGAGCAGCAGTCGAAAAGGCAAAAACAGAAAGTCAAAGGTCATGAGGTACCGTCAAGGAAAGTTTGAAGCATCAAAACCGAACAGAAACTGTTATCGAAATGCGATCTGATCTATCAGTGTGCTGTGTGAGTTGTTGTCATGCGTCAAACTTCCAAAAAGAAGGTGAGTGAGCGAATTCAAGTGAGTGAGTGATTCAAGAATGATTATAGGCCAACACTGACGATCACACTGACGATCACACTGCCGGAAACTAGGTCAAACCCAAAAACACATCGCTGACTCTGGCGATGCAGAAAAAAGTCATACATTAGCCGCACCGGCTGATAAGCCGCAGGGGTCCGTTCATGAAAAAAAAGTAGCGGCTTATAGGCCAACTTTTACGGTACATAGACTTACTTTTGCTTCGCATGTGAAAAAAATATTTCTGGTGTCTAGTCAGAAGTTTCAAGGATCAAGATGAGGTAGAGAGCCAACTGCAGAGATCTTTGGTTTACATCTGGATGACAGTGAAGGAAATAATGTGTGAAGAATTTCACATTTCTGTATACATGTTTGATATACATATGTGACCGGGTGAAGGGAAGCCCGAAGTCTTTACATGGACTCCCCCCCCCCCCCCCCCCCCAAAGACATTTGTTCCCCTCTCTCCTCCCTCTAGCATGTATCCTGCGTCTCAGACGCCCATGCTATATAAATGTTGTAAGACCAGCCTACTATGTAGCTTATCAGTCCGGGAGGATAGCAGAGCCACCTTTCCTTATCGTTTGTTAATTGAACTTTCCCTCCTGTCGTTCTCGCATACTATGCCTAAATTGTAAGAAACAAGAGACAAATTTGATGCTTTCTCTAAATTAAGACATCTGATTGCTATGGTGCAATATTCATTTGGTTGACTTTGCTATGCCTATCGAGGCAACACTTGGTGTGAATAATTTCAAGTAAGTATAAGGCAGCAATGAGCCTTTTTCTATCATTAGGAAAACACAACCCGGAGACAGGCTGAGATCCCCACCACCAGATCCCAAGCCTGGCTCCCCTGATGTCCGTGCATTTCTTTGATAAGGAGGGACTGTCCTGCACGCAGGTCTGGAGAGACCCCATCCCATTTGGGGGAGAGACCACTTTCACTATGGTCTTGGGTTGGTCCAGGCCATTATCAGGCCTTGGACCAGCCAAGAGCTCCTATACCCATGGGAAACAATAAAGTTGTGGAAAGCAGCAGCGATTTTGTCTTATGCCTGGGCCCTTGTACCATCAAGCCTTGCCTCCACCCCAATCACACATGTATGTTAGAGAAGATGGGGCACAGGTAGAATTGAGAGAAGGTAAAAGGTAAAGGTAAAGGTATGGTTTTTTATAGCGACTTACACCCTTTGTCTGGGAGAGAGGGAGAGAAGGGAAAGTTTCATGGAAGCAAATACATTTGAACTTTGGGCTGAACAGCTATCAAAAGGACACACAGCCACTAAATCCATTCTTCTTCCTCCTCTTACATCTTTTAAAACTTTTTTCCCTTATCATTGATTGATTTTAGGACCTGAAACCTCAAAGACTTCATAATTTCCACATCAAAATTAATCTGCTTCTCACAATTTCACAACATTAAAATCTCAGTATTTTCAGCATGTTTCCAGTATCTTTAAAAAAAACAAAAAAAAAACAATGCCACTTTGCCAGCCCCTCAATCTGGAGCATAGTTAACCTTTCTCAGAGGACAGAAAAAATGTTACCCAGCACTTCCTTTCCTCTGGGACTAGCTGAAGGTCAGCCTGCAGCAGTGAATCCCCAAATCTTTCCCTTGCCACAGCCATACGTGACAAATACCAACATGGACCAGTCACCCAGTTCACAAGAAACAGGCTATGGAGGACATGGTGAGCATACATTCTGGCTACAGGATAAAGAAGGAGGAGTTGGTGTGGTAGAAAATCCAACCACATTGGTCAGTTCAGATGTTCAGCTTGAAAAATTGTTTTGAGTGACTCCACGCACTGCATGTATGCATGTAGTACAAGTTGTGCTGGGTAGGAACACACAGAATCCCAAGACAGGATATCAGTCTGTGAAGTGGATTGATCAATTATACATTGAATTGTTTTTGTTTTTCCTTTTCTCCAATTATTTTTTTTCTATCAAAATCACACAAACCTTTCTTTATTGGTCATGTCATTTTGAAATATTGTTCAACTGTCAGATTAGCAGTCACAAAGACGTCTACAGCCAAAAAACACTTCGGCTTTCAGCACAGCAAAATAATGCCTATCTTCCTCAAGACCTTCTTCCTATTCAGCTTGCCTGACTGGGCAAGAAACAGGATGTAGTACTTGACCTAGTAGCAAGACTACCTACCCCAGTCAAGGCTCAGAAGCCACAGTAGCCAATGGCCATGTGCTTGCTGATGGAGATTAAGCGAAATGGCCTATCACATGTGCCTTCAGTTTACAACCTGACAGTGTGACAAGAGACCTCTGCTATCATTCTCTGGTCTGAGAATGACACTTAATGTAGTTTGGCAACTTAGACAAGTTGCTGGGTTAAGTGCCTTATCAGAAAATCTACAGACCTGACCCCAAATCTATTGCTTCAGTCAATAAGGGAGCCACTACTGTCTTTCTCCAGCAGGTCTTTCCCTCAATATCCAGCTAGAACGCCACCACAGGGATGGCCTGCATCTTTTCTGAGAACAGCCAAAGAGAGTGAATCTCATGTGCCAGTGAATGCAGGAACAATTCAGCATTCTCAATCCCTTTCAGTGCCCACCTCCAGAGTTGGACTCCCTAGGCACAAATGACATAGATCTGTATTTCCCACGAGGTTGCAGTTGGGCCTTTTGCCCCTTTTCTAGTGGCCCTCTCTTAAAACCACTGATTCTTCTCCCCCCCCCCCCCCCTATCCCCCCCCCCCCTCTCTCTCTCTTCTTCATAGTGTGCACTACATTTCACATCACTGATCAATGATCTCCTTCCAAAGCTGAGGATTTGAGAGAGCTCACCTGTTCTCGGTCATCCACAACATCCTTGAGGGTGTCGTCTTGATCTAGAATGCCACCATCACTGGTTGTCTTGAGGTTGTGGACCTCCACAATGTGGCCATGACTCTGCAAAAATGAATTCAAAAATGTATCAACATCCATGTCAACTTTGGTATGCATTGCGGTTCTGTCAATGGGACAGACTAGGCAGATATTAAATGGGGAAAAACTGAACATCATTGTATGTCGGTCACCATAAGTAAAAGTCTTGGAAAGTTTCAAATTCCGAAGTTTGATAGCATGCTGGAAAACTTTTAAAAAGAAGTTTTCTCTTGACAATCTCCACGTAGGTTAGGTTTCACACCCTTTGAAGGTGTGTGTGTATGTGTGAAGGACTCTACACAGAATGCTTCAAGGGCATCTTTTTTGAAGGGCGAAAATCTTATGCGATAATGGTTATGGGCTTCGCCATCAAACATGTCATTTGAGCTCTGTGAACATATTGGGTCAAACATACAGCAGGTTAGTGAGTTAGGAAGATGTAATTGAAACATTCATAATTTATTGATCGCAAATTTTGCTTGGGGGAGGCTCTAATGACTCAAATAGGGCTGCTTTGCATCTCATCACTGTTGATAGCAGTGTTGGACTGGACAGCTTGTGAAGAATGTCCCTGTAGTTGGCTTCCGTTGAAACCAATCTCTTCAAATTTGATGTTTATGACAAACTTCTTGGATAGTTATGTTGGATGACCCTACAAGCTGTGTCATTTTTGTTTATTCATTCATCCTTTGACCACTTTGCTCATCAACTGGATATAATTTTCTTCCAGAGTGTGTTTTAAGGAATACCAACTTTCCATGATGAATAGATCTGAGATAGATGATTAGTTTCCCAGTTAGTTTCTGTTTGATCACCTTGACCAACTGGAAACAAGGAATCAGTGTTGCTATGGGCAAGCCTCCGCAGAGCTGCTGGATTAGTCCTCTAAGCGTCAATTGGCTGTAGGTTCTACTTGAGGGCCGAGAGGTCTGGTTATTTAACAAGTATTGCATGTCAGACTTAAGGGCAAGAGAGCAAGCTAATGTCCTTCAAATGAAGGACAGTTTTGAGCTTATGTAAAAACATTAATTACTTAAAAAGCAATGACTGGGAAATGACAAACAACATTTTTCAGTGTGTTGCAGTCATGTGTGTGTGTGTGTGTGTGTGTGTGTGTGTATTCATGCATATGTGTGCATGTATGTGCGTGTGTGCATATATGTGTGTGTAATGTTCCTTATACATGTACTTGTAAGCAAAAGCCCAGCAGGAGCAAAGAGAAATTTCAAAGCATTCAGATCAAAACTTTTCTGTCATACTTTAGTTATTTCACAAAAAGCATTACACTTCTTGTTTCCTCAAACATCGTCATCAAAAAGAACAAATGTCTTGTCTTCACTCAAACAAATAGGCTAATTCTTTTAAAGCTCGTAGTATGTAGCATACTGGCTCAACATAAGGAATCGTGTAAAAACAAGAGTATGAGAGGCAGAGTAAGTGAGAGGAATGTCTTGGGGTGTAAATCAACATAGAAAGCCACGGATACTTCTCATTTTTCCTGTGCATTTTGAAAAATCATTTACACAGCTCTGAAGGAAAAGTCAGATAAACAGCACAGAGCTGAAAACCTGTCCAAATACAGCCTGGGCCAATTCATCACCTGCCTGACATTCTGATCAATGAATCCTCTTCCCCCACTCAGTGATTAACAGCCTTTGACGGATTATTCCTCAGTGCAGACAAACAGACGGATAGTGTTCTCTCTCTCTCCTCCTTCACAGGATTGCTGGGGTGTGAGAATACTGACAATATAATTTGCCTGCCTACTAGCTGGGGTGGATTCACCTCCAATTAACAGCTTAATGTCTGCAGAGTCAACCTGTTTGTTCCAGTCCTTTGGCTCTGATTGTAAACATGGTTCATGATAAAGAGTGCAATTAATAAACATGTCACCACGGGGTGGTTGTCGCTGGTCCCTCTGTCACGTTCATGTTACCAGACAGAAGACAGATGCCTTCGGACTGAAGTTCGGACATAAAGTTATTACAATAGTTACTGCACTTTCAAACCAACTTCGCTTATGAGGAAATAAGACACAAAGAAAACTACTACCACTGAGTCAGCACGGAAGTTTCTCTTCCTAGAGAAAAAACTCCACACAAAACAAACATGTCATGTTCTATCAACTCACAGTAGTTGCGAATGTAACATTGTTCTGCATCAATACTGCTTTAAGTTTACTGGAATTTTTTAGAACAGCTGCAATCGTCACAAAAATTTGCCGATGGACATGAATAAAAACCACATTACCTCTGGATCTGTCTGGGAGTCCATCACAGAGCACAAGTTCAGTTCTCTACAACTCAGCTATGCTTGGACCACTGTGGGTATCTATCGTCACACCACCACCCACTGCTAGTCGATAAACTCCAACTGGCTGATAGCACACTCTAGTGGGTAGCGGGCCTGTGTTGTGGCTTGACTCTCTCCCAACTAGGCCCTACTAACAACACATAAGATCAAATGTCACTTTGACACTGAAGGCGCCAATGTACAGATCTCCTTTTAGCTGTGCATATTTCACCATTGGTCCAGTTTGTAAGTACCTTAGTCCTTATTGCATCAGTACTTCTTACTTATGTCACAGCCATATGATAAGACCCTTGGCTATACAGATAATAACTTATGATTAACGAGATCAAATAATTTTGGTTCCGAAGTAAACACCTCCCCTTCTCCCTCAAGCAACCCATTGGCTACTTTTTTCCTCGTTGATATCAATCTGCTCTGAGCAGCTTTTGCCAGGTCGGAAGCCTTTTTATGAGACAAGGTATGAAACTTCACTATGGCACTGACAACTACAGGTGTGGCACAAACACCTATCAAGTCACAGGTAGGGTGTCACTGTAGTTTATACAATGAACTATAAACATTATTGGGAGACATTTCTTTAACAGAGAGATCAGTTTGCTCTTGGGTAGTTAACACTGGAAAAGTGTGGTTACCCTATTCTATCTGCTTGGTTGCATAGGACATTTGGAATCCATCAATAATTTTTTCCTCCACATTCTTGCCAAATGAAACCAGTCCAGAAAAGTCAATAGTGAGGGGTTGTGTTTATCTCCACACTGATCTGAAATTAATTACATACTACACTGTTTAGTGCCTAGCTTTTGGTGGGGAAAACCTCGCATCATTAATGGCAAGAAACTCCCAACAAAGCAAGGCAACCGATGGTCCCCACACCCACCCCAAACAAATGTTTCCACCTTATACACTTCCTAACATGATTAGGGGGGTGGGGGGGTGGGGTGGGGGGGGGGTGGGGGGGGGGGGCAGGGAGGAGGAGGCAGCAGCACACCTGGTTATAGCTCCAGGTGCCCGTCAGCTGCCTTCATTTCTCTGCACGCCTTGCCAGCACCATGAGGCAGGAACTGCCTGCTCCGCAACGTTGTTGGGTGGACAGAATAGTGTGTCGTCTATGGCTCTCCTTCTTGGTGTTCTGGCGCTGATACCCGTAGATCCACAGATCCTAAGTTACGCGCTTGATGCTCCAGTTGGCTCTCTGCTGACACTAGCCACGTCTGTCCTGTCTCTTTTGTGTGCCATTGTGACTGCTCGAGAAGGTGCCTCTGATGCTTGGTACCTATTCTAGTGGTTGTTGTAGCTCGGTGGCTGTGCCCGCTTTCCACCCAACCCACTCTAGTCTTCCTCGCCCGTTCTCCGGAATGGACTTGCTGGTTATTCGAGATCCGTGGTGAGGCTTTTTCTGCTGGTTACCTTGGTAGTTAATTCATTGCCAGTTTGACTTGATT